>JAODOY010003138.1:0-33874 GCA_025399855.1 Forbesichthys papilliferus | reverse complement strand
ATGCTGTATTAGAATACAAGCAAAGATGCTGTATTAGAATACAAGCAAAGATGCTGTATTAGAATACAAGCAAATATGGAGCAACACGATGCAATTTGATATAATTCCTTTCCAAAAGTCGAAGACGGAAGTCGCCATATATCATCTTTATCTGTATATTCTCCCTCACTCAAGTCTCGGGGGGACAAAGTGGAGGGGTCAAGGGTCGCACCTTCTTCATTAGGAAGTATATGTGCATCTGTGCGTCGTCCATGACGAAGCGGTGCGGCTGTCTGATGCCCTCTAGTGTTTGAGCCATCGTCTTGCTGTCGATGTTCACCCAGCGTACTGCCCCGGGGGCCAGGAACTGCCTGATGGGCGCGCACACACACACACACACACATGCATGCAAACACACGTGCACGCACATGCAGACTCACATGAACATGCATACTCTGGGAGAACCCTCATCATCTTCATAGTTACACCTGCTCGTGTCCGTGTAAGTGTGTGTGTGTGTGTGTGTGTGTGCGTGCACTGACCTATAGACTTCTTCTACCTTCTGTACAATCTTGGAGCTCTCTCCATGCCGGAGGTCCTCACAGGCTTGCCAGAAACACAGGTTCTCCGCTACAGGGACAAGACATGGACATATTATATAAAGAAAGCTACAGGACATATTATATAAAGCTACAGGACATATTATTATAAAGCTACAGGACATATTATATAAAGCTACAGGACATATTATATAAAGCTACAGGACATATTATATAAAGCTACAGTACATATTATATAAAGCTACAGGACATATTATATAAAGCTACAGGACATATTATTTAAAGCTTCATGGACATATTATATAAAGCTACAGTACATATTATAATAAAGCTTCATGGACAAATTATATAAAGCTACAGGACATATTATAATAAAGCTTCATGGACAAATTATATAAAGCTACAGGACATGGAAACATTATACTAAAACGCAGTAAAGCATACTAAAACAAAGCATACTAAATCAAAGCATACTAAAGCACGCTCACCGCTGAACTCTTTCTCCAGGTACGTCATGAACTCCTTCCTGCCCAGGGAGTCGTTGAGGAGCTCCATAAACCTGAAGCTCCAGCGCTCCACCCGGAGACGAGTTGGGGTGCCCACCCTGCGCACGCACACACACACACACACACAAACAGATGCATACACACTCACACACACGCATGGCACACACACACACACACAGATACACGCACATGCATACATGCATTGCACACACACAAACACAAAAACAGAATTTTTGTCGGCAATCCTACATTATTCCATTACAGTATATGCACATAATTGTGTGTTTGCGTGTGCATGTGCATGTGTGCGTGTGTGCATGTGTGTGTGTGTGTGTGTGTGTGTCCTCACTGGTCTGTGTTCATGGCCCAGTGAGAGGTGTCGTCAGAGATCCAGGGGTTACTGGGAAGGCAGCCATGCATGATGGGGTCATGGTCGTGATACTGCTCACTGTATTTCATAAAACTACACACACACACACACACACACACACACACAGTGATTGTATTAGTGCTGGGGATCATAAGAGGTAATGGCCCCATAATGCCTCAGGAAGTGTCCATTAGAGGACTTATAGCAACGGGTTTATGTTATGTGTGTGTGCGTGTGTGTGTGTGTGTGTGTGTGTTTGCACACTAGCTGAAGACATGAACATGTCCATTAGTCTATTTTGTGTGAGTGTGTGTGAGTGTGTGTGAGTGCTCACTAAAATAACATACCCTTCTAGGCAGATAGAGGACTTTACACGGTTTCGGCAAAGTGCTCTTTTGTAGTTTTCAATCTAAGATAAGATAGAATAAGATGAATATAAAGGGAACTTTGCATCTATACTTACACTATTACACTATAACATATCCCTTAAAGTGTAACTTCACCCTAAATTGTGTTTTTTGAGCTGTACACGAAGTAATAGGAATGATCTGGTGTGAATATTGACTAAATTCCCGTTTTTTATTCAAATCTGCATTTTAACTTGAACTAAACGTTACATCTGTTATAAATATCACCCCAGGACCTGGCTGGTTTCCATTGGTACACTCGTCATCAAATTCAATGTTAACGTTCATGTTAATGGGGGTCCCCTTCCCTTTAGTTAGCTCCTTGACGCATTTTCGTGATGTGGAGTCAGGCTCAGCACTGGGGTGCAGTCACAAATCATAAATCCTAAATAAGTCATAAATGGAAGAGGCAAATGATCCCCAGCTATAATCCCACTTACCTCTTTCTTGTAGTAGTCAGTATTCTAGTTCTGTTGAAGGGTAAAATGCAGACACAGAAGATATAGTTTTAAAAAAAACAATTGACAACCATTTAAACTGGTCAACTTGCAATTCATATGACCAATGGGTGTACAATATGGCATTATGTGAAGTAGAAAATTAAAGGTCAATATAGGAGAATACTCTAAAACCATCTTAAACTGGTGAATTACGAAAGTGAAGTAAGCTTGTTCGGTGCATCGCTGGAAGATATTAATTTATTTTTACATTCGTAACCTATGGTTTTCCACTTATCCACCGTAAATACAACAAAATGTATCGTTAGTTAATACACTTTTTTTCAAATTCAGCGAATATCTCATCACAGCCCGTTCTGTATGTACGCTGAAAAAAATAACCCGTTGTTCCTACACAGCCCTGGCTCTGTAGACGGGAAAACTAAGTAATGCAGACGTGCAGGCTGAACGGGGAAGCTCCCTAAAGTAATTTACTTATCCCAAGACCCGCCCCTTTCACTTGTCCAGCCTTCTTACTGCAACTAGATTGGACAAAATGGCATAGTAATGGCATAGATAGTCAATTGAAGGGACAGGTGTTTTTGTTTTCAACCAGTTCGAAATACCAACAATCTCTCTCCAGCATCCCTGACTGCACCTTTAAGCCCCGGACACACTGCAAGCGATGTCGCTTTGTATCTGAAAATTGGTCCCTTGTTTACGTTCCAGGCGTTGGTTGCCTAGGTTTCCCTCTCCTATATTTCCCACTCTAAATGTTTCCGTCAGCCTGTCAGTCAACCTTAGCTCCCGTTGGTAGTCGCCTCAATCGCGTCGCCTGAAGTTGAGACTACTTAAATGAACTCGGTATACCCGCCAACTTCCCGCCACCTACCGTTATATCAGTTTAAATATTTAAGTTGTCGCTTCAAGTCACTGAATCCCATTGACTTTGTATTGTCTCTCGTCGCTGCGTCACCGCTAGTCGCTAGCAGTGTGTCCGGGGCTTTGCGCTTTAACCTCCTGTAGCCTACCATAACAATGAATGCAAACACTTACGGTGTCGGCGTACGGTGCAGCGGCAGCGGTGAAAGCAGAAGACACAAAGCACATGTGTCACACAAGTCAGAAGAACGGCAGCTGTAATATAGAAAGTGCGCGTGAAGGAGACGTCACTGACCAGCGTGACGCGCGAGTTGGTGTCATTCCTCTTCTCCAGACCCATGTCCAGTATGTTGCGCTCCTCGGGCTGAGGTAAACACAGAGGCGCACACACACGTTTAGAGCTCAACATCTTTGAGTGTGTGTGTGTGTGTGCATGTGTGTGAGTGTACGAGTGTGTGTACTTATGTGTGTGTGTACAAGTGTGTGTACGTACGTGTGCGTAGATGCGTGTGTGTGTGTGCAAGTGTGTGTACGAACGTGCGTATACGTGTGTTTGTGTGTGTGTGTACGAGTGCGTACGAGTGTTTGTGTGTGTACGAGTGTGTGTGTGTGTACGAGTGTGTGTGTGTGTACGAGTGTGTGTACAAGTGTGTGAACGAACGTGCGTATGCATGTGTTTGTGAGTGTGTATGTGTGTGTCTACATACGTGTGTGTGTGTGTGTGTGTGTGTGTGTGTGTGTGCGTCTACATACGTGTGTGTGTGTGTGTGTGTGTGTGTGTACGAGTGTGTCTACATCCGTGTGTGTGTGTGTGTACGAGTGTGTGTACTTATGTGTGTGTGTACAATTGTGTGAACGAACGTGCGTATGCGTGTGTGTGTGTGTACAAGTGTGTGTGTGTACGAGTGTGTCCGTGTGTTTGTGTGTGTACGAGTGTGTCTACATCCGTGTGTGTGTGTGTGTGTGTGTGTGTGTGTGTACAAGTGTGTGTGTGTACGAGTGTTTGTGTGTGTTCGAGTGTGTCTACATCCATGTGTGTGTGTGTGTGTGTGTGTGTTTGTGTGTGCGCACACATCAGTTCAGTTTGTTTTCCACTCTATTTCTCTCTTGACGGGTTTTTCTTTCCCTCCATTTTCTCATCCTTAACTGACTATAGGACGGACGTCCCCCCCACCTCCCTTAAGGCCATGCTTTCACCCGTGGAGCATGTCACGGTGCAGGCAGCAGGGATTGGGGCCAAACCTTAGTCAGGCCATCAGACTAATGTTACCCCCACCATAGCGCTTCTATGCCCAGTGCAGAGACAGAGTGAGGCGAGAGACAGGTGTGCAACTGTATGCTGCTTCTGTGTTGCACGCACGTGCACGCACGCACACGCACACACACACACACACGCGCACACACATGCCCGCACGCACAAAACACACACACACACGCTGCATCACATACAGTCCTGTGTGGGGTGGTCTTGAGTCAGTGCGTCACGGTTTGATAGCATATTTGCATGTTTAGTATTAGAACTAAAATAAAAGAGAGAATTATTAAATGAAATAGAACATTACATAGTGCAAGTGATTAGAGTAAAATGTTGTGTAATATGTAATATAATATAACATAATTATAATCAAATCTAATTTAATAAAATGTACTATAATAGAATATAATTACACATACTGGAGGTCTGTTGATAAGCCAGTACGTTTGCTCCTGACATTCTAGAACAATCCGATCAGCCTTCCGCCTTTGTTTGGAGGCTCTGAAGAGGAGACAGTTACTAGTTTAGTGTGTTAGTCTGCTTGTGTGTGTGTGCGTGTGTGTGTGCGTGCGAGTGTGTGTACACGTGTGTACCTGAGTTGCTCTCTGGCCTGCATCACTACAAAGTCCCAGGTGTGGTTGATCTTTTTGTGTAACAGACAGTAACTTTCCTGAGAAAGAGAGTTGTTCAGTAGTACATAAACATAAACATAACCCCCACAATGATTAATATACGGCTATATAGGAGAACATATGTGTATATATAGCCTACATCAAGGCTATTCAACCCAACTGCACACACACACACAACCACACACAACCACACACACACACACACGCCAACTCACCTTTTCATATTCCATTAGTTCTCCTCGTTTCCGGATATTTTTTTTAGCAAGATAGATAGCTGTATGGGTAGACACATTATTTGATCTATTTAACAAATAGCTAACTTAGTTCATTGTTAAAGTTTCATCTAATTCAATAAACATTGACTGAAATCATTAACGTCGCCATATACAGTAATTGTATGCTGTTGCCACAATTTCCTCCTAAAACAGGAAGGTAGGATGCAATGCGACCAGAGGATTCACTTGGTTTTCCAATAGCAATGGCATTCAAGACATTGCATGCACCACCCACCCCTGCCTGATCTAAAGGATCATTTAAATGCATGGTTAGTCATTTTACTGCTTATTGCTTACTTTGAACTCAAATCAAAACAGTTTCACAGACATGAATTAAACCTAATCCACAACAAAAAGATCTCAATATTCTCAAGTGAACCAAATGAAGACAATGGTACTGATCTCTTATCAGTGGCTGGCCCATGGTAGGACAACACTGTGTTGTGTAGGCTACACTGTGCATGGAAGGACTCACCGTAGTCCAGCTCAGAGGCTGGCCACCTCGTGCTGGTCCAGAAGTAAGGAGTCTAATAAATATAGACACGAGAGAGAGAGAGAGAGAGAGAGAGAGAGAGAGAGAGAGAGAGAGAGAGAGAGAGAGAGAGAGAGAGAGAGAGAGAGAATAATGTATTACAGTAATGGGGACTACTGACAGTTCAGATAGTCCATTATTGTTTGTGCAAATACATGGGTTATGGGATGCACTGATAACATTCTGGATTGGATTATCACCTTTAATTTAATAACTGGAACACTGCAGCCCCACCCTATGCCAGCCTATTCTGCCAACAGTAATATCAGTCTGGAACCCCTCCATTCAAACCAAATAAAGGCAGAGCTAATACATTTCAATCAAATTTCCTTACATACGATTGGATACTTTACCATTCCAGTCGTAGCGACATGCCATTGGAAACCGAAACGTAAATCGACCGTATACGCCAACTTCATCATCAACTAAACGCCTTTGAATTGAGGTGTTCCAGGCTGATACTCGCGGCAATGTGATAACTGGATCTGGCCAGATCAGGCTGATCTCACGAGGCTATCTTCTAGAATGGTGTACAGAGATGGCCTGTGCGCGTGGTGGCAGCAGAAGATGACTGCTATCAAGCAAGAGAGCAAGGGAGGAGGATGGCATGGATGCCTCTGACCTGGAAGCGGTACGCGGACTCGTCGGGCCGTAGGACGAGAACTCCCGGCTCCTTCAGAGGGTATATGTACCCATATCTCACCAGAAGCCCTCCCAGATGCAGCGCCTCTAAAAACACCACAGAAGAAGACCCAAAGTCACGCTTGAGGTCACGTAGGCCCTTCTCTTAGTTGATGAACCCCACCCCCCCCCCCCACAAACGCACACAGGTGTTGAGATAACACTGTTGTGTGTGGGCGCACCTCGCTTGATTGACATCCCCATGATTTTCTGTCAGTTTTGTTAGAGGGCCATATATTTGTTAGAAGTTCAGTGTTTGTTTGACATGAGCGCATTTGAAGCTGTGCTCCACCCATATTTTGTGTCAGAAGAGGTCAGTCAAAATCCCTGTGTTCAGGGTCTAATAGGTGGGATTAGCAGGTTATAGGGGTGTCATTTGTTTCCATGGAAGCCCTTTGAGACTGTAATGTGATTAAGGGTTATGTAAATAAAAATGGACTAGACTTGACTACGTATAAGTCACATGAATTGACATAATTCAAACTGAATGTAGATAACAGTTGGAGAAAAAGCCAAACATACATCAGTAATGTATTTCAGTAATGGATTTCCCAGAGAGTGGTTCCAGTCCTCCATCTTCACTAATTTGTCAAAGAGCACCAGTTTGTGACATCAATAAAAACATACAGGTTGTACATTGCATTTGCCACCAGGGCCTCCCTCTAGACAGAAAGAGCAACTGTTGGGGGAAAGGTGCTAACAGCACAAAGGGTTCGTTTTAGACGCAATCTAAATATAGTAAGGAAACTTCCAGTGTGTAAGCGCCCGAGGGAACACCAATCAAACCAGCGACCTCAGGTGAGCTAAGCAACGCTATGGCAATGCCCTGACAACGAACAGCACACACACACACACACACACACACACACACACACTATATTTACACAATCAAGAATGAGACGGCACTCTTGCTAAAGCAGCAAAATGCTTGCTAAATACGCAGCAATGCAGGCACGGATTTTACGCCATTGTGTCGAGAAAGCATCACTTGTGTACCTTCCGCACATGTGCTGTATTTCTGCATCAGCCACTCAGTGATATCATGGCCTGCAAACGAGAGAGAGAGAGAGAGAGAGAGAGAGAGAGAGAGAGAGGGAGAGAGGGAGAGAGCAAGATCAATACAAATGTAGGCTATTGCAAATGATCATATATCACATTTGAACACTGCAGTAATCCGACTGTATTATCTTTAACTATCTTTTGTTTTTATGGTTTCTTGCATCCTTCATTCCTATGTCACTGGATTTGCTCATCAGATGTTTGGATCTCTGACTAGAAATAAACATTCCAGAAAAGAAACAACAAAGTTTCTGTTTCTACTTTGCTGTGAATTCCAGATAGTTTCAAGTGTCACCTCTGCATTATTCATGACAGGACGCACACACAGACACACACACTGTAAGATCGATTGATCGGTAGATAGATAGATAGATAGATAAATATACTTATACATGCACACAATGCACGCCCACACACACACATGCACACGTGGATACATAGTCACCTGTCATGGCATGGGGGATGACAGTGATGAGGAGTCTTTGGTTTCGTAACTTCACACCCATGTCAGGATCCTGCATGGATATGATCACTTTCTCCATCTGCAAGCAAAATGCACACACACACGCACGCACACGCGCGTATAAACAAAATATAATATTTGTAATTCACTTATTATATTAATGCAATTACGATCGTGCAAAAAGAATCTGACAACCGTCTTGGTGAACATACGTGGAATACAATAAAACAAACTGGAATAGGAAACCGTTACCTTCTTAAAGCACGACATCTGCTCCCGGTACCACCCTCCATTGGTCAAGGTGTTGATGGTCATGTTGCTCGGTCGGCGTCGGCAGAGATGAGAGCGTACGGGACGATAAACTGCCAAGAACAGAACTGATTTGAATATGGCAGCGCGCTCCAGAGAGCGCATCACTTTATCACCACCCCGTCCGGTGCGCGGCAGGCGCGCCTCCGATGAGATTATAACGGATTATTCATACATACACAGATTTGCCTTTACTATAAAAATGTCATACGCAGTATTTTTCAGAGGAATTTCTACCTCTTTTTCGTTTAACAACTTAACATATCCATTGTATCTAAGTAAGTATATCCAGGAACACCCCCCACCCCACCACCATTACCAACTCCAAACAAAAACATATCCTCGAAGTGGTCAGAGAAGGTTGGTTTGCTTTTAGTAAAATGGAAATAATATCTGAAATATCTGAACAATTCTACTACACACTACTGGTGTGTCAAGTATTTTTCCCCACTCAAGCTTCCGTAGCAGCAGGATATAGGTAGTAGGCTGTTCGTTTGACAACATTATCACAAACCTTTTTGTTACTTGTTATATAATTCTCATTGAAAGGGAGGTAGGTATTTATTTGAATTTAATTTTTTTGGTATTTCATAAATGAAGTTTTACTGGTCGGCAACGTTCTTGCAGTTTGTTTAAGAAATGCTAACTAGGAGCTACCACGTTAGCCTTACAGTGCTGTACCGTGCTAGGCTGCGAATGCTTCCAGTTACTTTGGATGCGACTCCCATTTCTACCTGGCACTGGCGTGCACAACTTTAATTTATTCATAACTTATTCCCTTAACTTGTTAGACTGTACAGTCTGATGAAAGGTGATAGAATGCAAAGTAGTATAATGGCACCTTTCACTCGCCATCCTTAGTGATCCAAATAAACACACACAACACAACATTGTATACTACAACATTTTTATAAAGGTAAATATCGTCTTATTAAAGACTGATTGATATGTTATGAACTCACACGGTTTGCTTTTTCAGGACATATTGCTTGAAACACCAATTCATAACATTCAATAATACGTTTTTGTAGTCTGCAAAGTGCTGTGGGCTACTAACCTGACACACCAAATGTCTGTGTCTGGTAAGACACATCCATCTGGGGAACCCATTGAAACTGCTTAAAAAAAAACTTTGCATGTGATTGGACGAACTTGTGAACCAGCAGAGTCTGTTGTTATCCAACTCTTGCAGTGCAAAATTAAGAGAAGAGTGAAAACATATGTTTCATTGCCTTTGCTCTTCTGATAAATTCTTATAAAATTGATGCTATATTTAAGTTTTGGACTCGGGTTGTTTTCAAGTCGCGTACGTCACACCTAAACAAAGCCCGTAGCTAGCAGTAAGACACTGATTGGCCGCACACTAGGTTTATAGGCCTGAAACACAACGATGCTCTCAAGACACAGACTCTAAACACAGATTAGTAAAAAAAAGGGCCTACATATTAGCATTAATACCATGTCTAAATATATGACATCAACACAAACTTTGGATGCTGTGATGTGTGTCCTGACTTTGGTAACCTTTTTTCCATACATTTCTAACAGTGCCTAACTTGTTGCCGGGCCAACAATGGGTGACATCCGCCAATCACTGCTGCCCCGTGATGTGCTCAGCGCCGCCAAGGAGCTGCTGTACCATCTGGACATCTACATGTGCAACCTGGTGCAGTCTGGCAGGCAGCCGCAGGTGGTTGATGCCAAGACGCTGGACCTGGTGGAGGAGTTCATCCTGCACACCCCCAAGGACCGCAGCGCCCCCTCCAGGGTAAGGCCGGAGCTGCAGTGGTCCAGTGGCATTTACAATTTTTTTTTTTATACCTATCTCTTTCCGTACTCCAGAGGATGAGCGCTTTGCAGGAGCTGCAGCTTCTGGAGGTCATGTGCAGCTGCTTCCAGGAGCAGAGCCGCGACGGTGTCCGCCAGCTGATGTTCTCCGCCCTCTTCGGTCTCCAGGGCAACCGGGCCGACGAGAGCCGGATGGTGCTGCTCAGCAAGCTGGTCTCTATGGCGATCGCCGTGAACCGGGTGCCAATATTGGAGTGTGCCGCGACCTGGCTGCAGGTGAGCTGAGAACACGCACACCAGGGGTGCACAATATGGATAACATGTGATACTGCGACATTGATCATAAATCCATGCCAACACTTGGCCTGAGGAGTGGAATCAGGATCGAGTGACCACCAGAGAAAACTCACATATGTCAATTAATGTCGTTAAAAATGTAAAATGTCACATTTCCATCGGGTTTCCTGTTTTTTCTCTGTGCCTGAAGGATTTAGCCCACTTTATAGAAAATACCGATATATATCGGTATATATTGTGTCGGTATTTAACCTAATTATATCGGGATATTATTTTTGGTCCATATCGCCCAGTCCTACTACAGGGGCAGTGAAATGTATTTTCCTATGATGTTGTTTTGAGCAATCTGCATATGCATTCACCTGTGTATTTGCTGGCGCCCCCTAGAGGACCCACCGGGTGTACTGTGTGCGGCTGGCGCGGGTGCTGGTGGACGACTACTGCAGCCTGCTGCCGGGCTCTGTCTCCACCCTGCACAACGTGCACAGATCTAGCCCGCGCTTCTGCTGCCAGCTGGTCACCGCTGTCACCGCGCTCTACGACCTCAGCTCAGGTACTGGCCTGTGTGTGTGTGTGTGTGTGTGCGTGCGTGTGTGAGAGAGTGAGATCTCTACGGCAGGAATGATTGATGTAGATTTGAAAATGACAATATTTAATATAACATTTTTAAACTTGTCTGGGCTCAGAGCAGAGTTTAGAGCAGCTGGACTGGGATCTGGTTATAAGTGCAGGTGGTTTAGTATCCAAAGCGAATCCATGGACAGCAGCAGTACGCCTACAGCTCAGTTGATGATGTTTATCCCAATAGTGTTTGATGGTTGGTACAAACGCCATGTGATTTAAAGATGTGACAGTTAAAGGTACAGTCAGCAACTGCGTGTGTGTGTGTGTACATACGTGTATTTAAATGTTTTAATATTTTACCAGTGAAATCAATTAAGAACACATTCTTATTTACAAAAATGGCAGACACGATGTCCTCTTCTGTGTGTGTGGGGATTACTGTGGACGTGTTTCCTCTTGAAACTGGAAGTTGGGACACTGTGTCAGCAAGGGGATTGACTTGTTTTTTCACATTTTAATTGTATTATTAGTGCACACTTAGTTAGTTAGCGATACAAGTCGTCAGTATTTCCATAAGAGGTTGTCTAAATGAACTCAGGACACATCTGTGTGGTTGTATTGGGACATTAAAGCTGCATTAGGAAACTTGCTATTCTGGCGGCCCCTCTGGCCAGGGGGTGCAACTGCACTTTGTATTTTTTGGAAAGCTGTTGTGTTTTTATGTTTTAAACTTTCAAAAGCCCTAAAATGACACTGATCCCGTCTTCAACGCATACGGTATAATTATTATCTTGATTAATCCCTCATTGTATACATTTTATTAAAGGTTGTATTATCTAATGTTCTATTGAAGTAGAATAAGCAATATAGTGAATGTTTTAGCAGGAACTCGTGTTTTTTTGCACTTTAGTGCTTGGCAAATTTGAGGGATCTCATTTTATGCCAGTGAACCCACTGGAACTTGTCCTAGGCCAATATCAATACTAATAGTCAGTAAGGGCATACTCACACTTGGCCCAGTTGCCTTGAACCGTGAATACTCTTGTCTGCCCAAATTTCCAATAAACATTGCACTTCTGCCATAGACCAAAGTGTTCCCTTTGCCGACATGCTGTTTGTAATGAAACAACTGTCACGTCAATGACTTCAGTTCCGTCCTCGGGCACGTTTGCGATCACACTGATGCGTACTGCGCCCGAGTCCAACCAAACCGTGCCATGGCCCACCTCTTTCAGGTGGGCACAGTACGGAGCGACCACACTAGTCAAACTAACCGCACTTCGGGGTAAAACATTCTCTGGCACGGTTTAACTGGGCCAAGTGTGAGTACACCCTAAAAGTTAATACCTTACCTTTGGAACAAGATGTTGTGTAAAGTCCATATTACTCCACAGTCCATTGTAATATCAAACAGACAGAAATGGGATTTAGGTGGACGTTAGAGTTTATCAGGTGTTACATTTGTCTGGGGATTCTGGGTCAGAGTGCTTACTTGTTGCACAGCATGCGTGTATTGTTAAAACATGTCTTTTATATAAATGTGTCTTATTTAAAAAGCTACACTGTAGCAAAATTATAATGTAGCCGTGCAGTCTGCATAAGGGGATTTCTTTAATGTAACTATGAGATCGGATCCATTTCCCATTTCCAAAAGTCGAACGCAGAAGTTACCGTACGTTTGCGACTCACGTTTCGCTCTATTTCTTATGGAGTGGGTGGGTTTAATCTTGCTTTCCTTCTTTATTTAAAGGTATATTCAGCTATTGTAAGCTAATTGTAAGCCAATGCACTTTTAGTCAAATTCACCAAATAACTCCTGGCTAGCTGTGTGTGCTGAAAAATAATAATCTGGTGCTTCTACACAGCTCACAACAACATTGCCGAATGGCTTCACAATGTGTTTCAATGTGTCGGGGCGGAGCTTCTGAGGGAGTTTGTTTTTATTTGAGCTCGATGTTAGCTTGCGTTATTGCCCAAGATAGCCGTCGTGCAACTCTGTTATTATATATGTTAGCTTTAACTGTGTGTGTGTGTGTGTGTGTGTGTGTCTGTGTGTGTGTGTGTGCGCGCGCACACACACAGAGGAGCTCACGCCCCCTCTGGAGCTCCTCCAGATGATCGTGTCGTGGCTGCAGGACGACCCCCCCCTCGTCCTCGTCACCTTGCTGATGGCGCCCCTCCCCGCCAGCCAGCCAATCAACTCGCTGGACCTCACGCCCCTGGGCGGGCTGGTGCGCTGGTGCGTCAAGGCGCCGCTGGCTTATGGACGAGACGCAAAGCCGATGCCGGCCAATGGGAGCGCAGATGGCGAGCCGGAGGCGGGGCCGCTCTTCTCTGCCCTTCATCTGAGTGTTCTGCAGGTCTGTGTGGGAACCCAATGGCAGCTTTTCCGTTATCTGATAATTGCCGGACTTTGACTGGAAAAATCGGGGTCTGAGGGAACAATAGAACGGGAGATTGGCCAGAGAATCGGAGCAGCAGGAGCGTTATTGCAATCACAAAAACAAAAGCAGAGCAGGAAGGCAAAGCTCTCGATCTACCGGGCAATTTTCGTTCCTACCCTCACCGATGTTCGTGAAGGGTGGGTCATGACCGAAAGTACTAGATCTCGGGTACAAGTGGCCAAAATGGGTTTTCTCAGGAGGGTGGCTGGCGTCTCCGTTAGAGATAGGGTGCTGTCACAACAATAATTTGAGCAATAAAATCATGTCCCTCGCTCAGGTGTTCTTGCTGCTGCCCAACGTGCTGAATGAGAAGGGGCTCTTCGGTCGCCTGGCCCTCCTCCAGCTGGACTTCCTGGCCACGCTGACCTCCGACCTCTCCCGTCTGCTGGACCAGGCGGACAAACGGGCGCAGACGTCCACCGCCGCCGATGCGAACCTGCTCTCCCAGCTGGCCCTGGACCGCCTGGCCCAGGCCTTGCAAGTTGCCATGGCGAACGGAGCGCTGCTCTGTCCCCGGGGTGAGAGGAGGAGGAGGAGAAGGGGTGGGGGTTGGAGGGTGGAGGGGGCGGGGGCTCAAATGTTTGTTCACGCCCGACATTGGAGTGGCGCAGCGTGACGTCCGGCCACTAGATGTCAGACTAAGCGCATCAACGCCTCGCACCAAAATAAATCCTCCATGTTCCACACACACACACATGCACACCTAGAAGTGCATACGCAGAGCGGTACGCTTTCCTCCTGTCATAATATCAATTCAGTCAGGACCACTATTATTAGTATTTTATTTGCATTATGGGGGGGGGGAACTAGGCTAGGCGTCCTGGTCCGTCAGCAGGTATAGATCAACTGATAATCTAGCTAAATGTGACCCCGCGGCCCGCCTGAACTAACGCTATGCTACCTATCAATCGTATAATTAAACCTTGAACACGCTGTGACACGCTGTGTACACAGTGAGGGAAAACTATTCGATCCCCTGCTGATTTTGTACGTTTGCCCAAATAAATGACCAGTCTGTAATTGAATGAACAGTGAGACACAGGATAACAAATTTTTACAACCTAATTTGCATCTGCTGCAAAACATGACTTGGTACATGGTGATCAGATGTTTCTTGTAGGTGGCCTACCAGGTTTGCACACATCCCAGGAAGGATTTTGTCCCACTCTTTTTCACAGATCTTCTCCAAGTCATTAAGGTTTCGAGGCTGACGTTTGGCAACTCGAACCCTCAGCTCCCGCCACACAAATTCTATGGCATTACTGTATGGA
Source organism: Forbesichthys papilliferus (assembly GCA_025399855.1). Lineage (NCBI taxonomy): Eukaryota > Metazoa > Chordata > Actinopteri > Percopsiformes > Amblyopsidae > Forbesichthys > Forbesichthys papilliferus. The sequence continues at coordinate 19,163 of JAODOY010003138.1, read as the reverse complement.
GACTGGCTATGCCACTCTAGAGCATTAATGTGCTTCTTCTTGAGACACTTTTTCTTGCATTGGCCGTGTGTTTTGGGTCATTGTCATGCTGGAATACCCATCCACTACCGATTGTCAATGCCCCAGCTGAAGGAAGGAGGTTCTCACCCAAGAATGTCACCCTTTGGCTCATTATTGCGGTGAAGGTGTCCTGTCCCCTTATCTGATAGACACCCCAAAGCATAATGTTTCCACCACCATGTTTGATGTTCTTGGGGTCATAGGCAGCATTCCCCCTCCATTAAATTAGCAGGGGATCAAATAAGGTTTTCATTCACTGTGTGTGTGTGTGTGTGTGTGTGTGTGTGTGTGTGTGTGTATATATAAAATTATTTTTAAAAATATATTTATGCAATGTTTGCATATAGACTTCAGACATTTAATAACCTCAGAGTATGAGCTCTGTTTCAAATGTTATGTATTGCTGTTTACACACTAGACGGTAAGAGTGTACCTTTCTTGAGTAGCACATCAGGTCACTGTGACAAAGGTCTGTTTGTACATTTGGTGTTAGTTTTTTCTGCTCGCGACTTACACCTGATGTTGTGTCTTACCTGGTCTCCACAGAGGATCTCCGGGCTATCTGCTCGCGCCTACCCCACAACAAGTAAGAACCAACTGAAGCTTTTGTGCAAATAGTATTGAAATACTTCTACTGTAGGCAGAGTGATAATGCTTATTGTCCTTTATTTTGGCATTCTTGAGCAAGATGGACACCTACTGCTTATATCCTGTAACAGTGGTTACCCTGGGTCACTTTAGATAAAGGTGTCTGCTAAATTGTTGTATTGTTATTAGTATGTATATGTGTGTGTTAGTTGAATTATGTTGACAATATTCTCAACGCTCCCTGATCAACATAATGTAGTTACTGTAAAAAATAACAGTCAATTGTTTTCACTGTGAAAAGGACCGTTAGTTTTACGTACTGGAGTGACATTGAAACAAACCCCAGAAAATGTATTTGTTTATTTTATTAAAAGGCGAGTCATCAATGCTGGAGAAAGATTGTTTACATTCGAAGTCGATCACAGCAAATACGCCTTTCCCTTTTATCCAGAGCCATGGATATAACAGAGTTACGCCAACCGAACTTTGAAATGTTCAACTGTCACATGGTTCATGCAGAGGCAAAACCTATGTCAAAATAGTTCCAGGAAGTGCTTGGTGGGCAATTTGAATATATACATGTATATACAGATATTGAACTTCTTTTTTTGGTAATTAGTAGTCAATAAATGCACAGATTTACATTTAAAATATAATTTACAGTGTACTTTTAGTATTTAGTTTAACTTCCCGGGAACTATTTTGAGGCTCCGTTGCTGTGAAAAAAAGGTCCATTGGAGTGAACGGAGATGATGCAACTCTCACTTTACATGGCTCTGCCTTTGATACTCCCCTATAACATTGTACACACATTGCCAAGGCTGGGATAGTGTTGTGTCCCAATATACAGATTATGGGCTGTGTAGAAACACCCAGAGCCATGTAAAGAGAGAGTCGCGTCGTGTCTGTTCACTCCAATGGACCGTTTGTTTTCTTTCCACAGCAATGGCGGCTCGTAAGTTAGCCCAAATACTTAAAAGTACCCTATAAATTATATTTTAAATGTAATTACGCGGCATATTTATTGACTACTACTTACCAAAAAATTGAGTTATATATTGATTCAAATTGCCCACCAATCACTTCCTGGAACTGTTTTACCTCTTCGTGAACCAGCCTCTCTTTCCATGGCTCTGGAAACACCGTAAGACTCTTTCCAACGAACAGGCAGCTAGCAGGCCGTGAGCAGGTGTCAACAAAGTGTATTAGCTCACATTTGCCGACCTCACCTTTAATATACCTATGCTATGGTTCAATACAGTACATAAATACAGATACCTTGTGAGCTTTTTAATTATCTAATGAATTTCTTCAACCTAATCCCACACATGATGTCATAACCCGAGCGAACACATTCTCCTTCCCTGACAGTTTGCTTCAGTTGGTGATGTCCGGCCCGGTGCTGTATTACAACAACATCCACGCACCTTCCATGACCTCCCACCACCCCCAGTACCCAGCCCAACACCCAGCCCAACACCCAGCCCAACACCCAGCCCAACACCCCGCACAGCCCCTTCTATCGGGGATGCCCTTCCCTTTTCATCCCAGCCACTGAAAGATGTGTGCATGTGTGTGTACAGTTGTATGATATTAATAATAAGATGTTAAGCAGTCTGCTTTATGTTCAGTCCTCTGAGGGCACTTTTGTCTAATAAATAAATATATATTTTTTTTACTGTTATTGTGACCCACTTGATAGTTTAGTAGTTTGAACATGTTGTTCTCATGTGAGCCACTAGTGGTCACTGTTGTCTTGTGTTCTTGCATAGCTCCCACATCGCACCAGTGACTTCAGACCAGCATAATGGCATTGAGTAGAAAATACTTATTGCGTAAGAGATGGTTCATTTTAGGTAATTTAGAAACGCCATTTGCGACACCCTTGCCGTTACACATTCACAGTGGCATGAACAGAAACACTACAGAAGGTGTTTGTGCGGTTTGTGACATTCTTTCTAAAAACTTGTTTTTTAAATGAACTTCAGTGTTTATCTTTCCAAATTAAAATGCTTGAACTCTTCCAACTGACAAAGCCATCAGAAGAATATTTTTTTCTATGTGGACAAATACAATTTCTAAAATAGTAAAACAGTCATACTGAATTACAGAATGGGAGTAAAGTGAGTTTAGTCTTTCTTTACCATTAGAGCCAGACATTTCTGAATGATTTTTCTTTTTTTTTTACCCCCTACTGTGCAAAGCCAAAAGATTGCCCAACCAGATAGGCCTGTTCGGTGGAGCCAAGCCCCTCATGGCGTGACTGACCGTGCAACCGGCCTGATAACGTATCGCTCTAACACAGCTCGCACAGAGATGCTCAACCCACCCCGGTGGCCCCCTCTACTACCCTCATCCGTGGACGTGTGTTGCATCATCTCGTCTAGTTTAGCGTTGTGCGTAGCATGATGGTGCCGCGATGATTCAACACATGCGTCAAGGCCCGTTGGGGTTAGTAGGCAGTAAAAACGTGAATGTGTGACCTGGCACGTTGTGCTGCAAGTGAAGCTAAAGATGGCCGCCGTTGGCATGTTTCCTTTTGTTCATAATTCACGTTTTGTGTTATCCAAAATTGGAGGAAGGTTACTTGTAATAAACTGGTGCACGCTTTTTAAAATGTTATTCTGCATTCCACTCTTGTCTGTTCATTCCTGTCAGCAAGGCACCGAGGCGTATCACAAATCTCTAACTTATCTCAGCCGTTCTCAACCGGGCTTATGGGTGTGACTGATAAGCATATCTATACTGTGTGGTGCTGGAACAAAGATGATACTCTTCAGTAGAAAGAAGGCGGGATGAGAGCGTGTGCGTGCGTTGTTCTTGGTACATTTGCTTCTCTGGAGAAAGTTCTGGGCTAACTCATCATTCTGTGGTTTTGTACCAAGGTGGTCACTAGTGCAAAGGTTTCATTAAAATGATCATCACAAAACTGTGAAGTTGAAAGAAACTCATAGTTTCACACATTTGGAGCTTGGATTAAACAATCAGCATAAAAAGTAGGTGAAGGGAAGTCGAGTTCAACAAACCTTCACTTTTCTTTCAATATAACACAAAATGTTTAGTGGAGTATGACTAAAATTATTACATTTTTAGTTTTCCCCACGCTGTTCCAGTATACATACTGTAAAAAGTCCAGGCTTTGGTTAAACACATGTTTTCTGATGTGTGAGACCATGACTAATATAGCCAGGCTCTATATTCTCAGGTGTGGATTTGGCTTTTTCTGTTGTGTCAGCTGAAACAATGCAGACACTGGTTTCCTGTAGCAAGAAAATATGGCCTCCAGAAGCTCGAAGACCAGGTTTTTGATACACAAGTACAGTTTATGGAGCCAAGGAAATCTCAATCTTGTAATTTGTACATTTGTATCAGTTTGTATTATATTTTGGAGAGGACATCTGCACTAGATGTGGCAAGGTTTAAAACTGTACCCCTCATCAGTATAAGGTTACTGTATTTGCTATGATGTTCTCTATTTTATAAGATATTTACAGATTACTCATCATCCACTTCCATATAAACAGAATTAAGAAACCACATTGGTATGTAAAATCACCTTTAGTTTCTTTTATAACCCTGCACCTGTTGTTTTGAAATGAGTTATCATTAACCGTCAAAACACATTGTTCCTACTGCGTGCGTTTCTTGTATTTCTGACTTTTGTGAACAGGCAATATAGTAGAAACCATAATTATGTTTCTCGCACTGATTGCTTCTTTTACATATAGATATACTTTTCCTTAATCCAAGAATATAGATATTCCCAGTAATGTTTTTTTTTTTTGTTGTCAGATTTTCTTTATCTTTATTTGCAAATGCCATGAAACGGCAGTTATTTGCTTTTCTCAAAGACAGGGTTGTTATCAGAGCTCACATCCAATAAAGTCTTAAGATCATAATTGTCTGTTTTTCTCTCTCCAGAAACCAGCAGATTCCCTGTTTGTCATTGTTGGAGATGAAAGAAAAACTGTACTTTAGGGAGATCCAGTCTTTGTTATGGGAAACAGAAGGTGCAGTATTCTGTATCTCTCTCCCACAGTTCTGTCAGTTAACAGGGTGTGTGAAGGAGGAACTGGGGAGATAAACAAGGCTTATATCATCCTGTGAACAATCTAATTGGAGCTTGCCTTCCCCCAAATTAAGTTGTGTGACTTCCTGAAAGTCGGTGCAGGCAGAGACTATACTAAATGCTACTTACCTTTTCCCCTAATCAGATAATGATATGATGTTGCCAGGCAGGTAGGCTATCTATCAGCATTAATATAAACAAGAAACAGAATCTTGTTCGAGGCATATAACTAAATGATTCAAGGACCGTACGAGCATGAAATTGCTAGTTTTAGACATTTTTATTAATATACAGTAGCCTATATAGGATGGTTCAACCAGCTCTTGTTTCTTTTCTGGTTTTGTACAGTTGGTGTTTTGTTACAACACTACAAAGTGTGTCCACAGATTGAGAAGTTTCAGTCATGTTGGTCTGCACTTATTTCAACACCTTTGCTCAAGAGTTACAGTTACACTTAGTAACACTTACTTACTGTACTACAAGGGTATTATTACAGAACATGTTGCTTGACAGAACTAACATTATCTTATTTATTGTCCATTAATGGTTACATAGGAAATAAGGAGAAAGCATTTCACTTAACAGACTCTACAGCGGGGGGGTTTACATTCTTGGGCTGAGAAACCACTATAAAACATTGGCTTACATGGAGCTAATGCTGTTGAACTTTGAAAACTGTAAATCCTTGACCACTGGTTCAAAGAAAGAAAAGGATAAAAATTATGCATTGTTATATTTTAGATTTTTTCTTATACCAAACCAATTAAATCATGTTAAAATTCATGTTAGAAATTATAGTATATAGGAGAATATTATTTAGGATCAAATGTAAGCATTGTTCTCAACAACTCTTTTGGATACTAGCATATTTGCAAAGCATATACTGTATATTTAAAAGATTTATGGTACCGGTGTTTGCTTTATGTATAATGTATTATATCTGGTTGTTGCCTTTTCATAAGACTTATTTAGCACTAAATGTTCTGCAAGCTCAATAAATAATTATATATAAATACTGAATATTATGTGAAAGGAATTTACCAAATATTTCGACCAACAAGAGGCTTGCTTGACCAGTTAACGAGTTACAATTTTGCTGTAAACATATCATTACCGAAGGTACCAAAAACAGCATTTACTGAGAAACTAATCCTGATTTTGCATCTGTTCATTATTCAACAATTGCTGTTGGTGAAAAATGACATTGCAAAATTGACTATACACAATACAGTCTGTTTCACAGGTTTAGTTAATAATCTGCCTACACTGACTACATTTATGCTACTGCCCACTTCAAATGCCCAATCAAAGTTACTGAGTTTCTCAACTCTGTAAACTGTCTGTCGTCTGTCTGTCTGTATAAACATAACATCAGTGTATATAAGTAGCCTAGCCTAGTCTTCTTAAAGGTATAGTCAGTGATTGTACACACTTTTCGTCAAATTCAGCAAATATGTCCTTACGATCTGCTGGCATCACATTCTTTGTGTGCTGAAAATATATTATGGTGTTTCTACACAGCCCTGGCTCTGTAAATATGAACACAAATTGGTGCATATTTCAATACTTTCTAATCAGTTTCCAATGTGTGGAGTTGCTGAGGGAGCTTTTGTTTTGATTGAGATCAGCAATCTTTTTCCAGAATGGCTGACTATAGCTTTAATGTTTTTTATACTAGATGGTGACCATTGTATTGTAGCCTATACTACAAAGTGAAGGATCTTTGTTAAACTAGGCCGACCACTTATTTTGTTTAACATATGCCCGTACATATAAAATAAGATAATTATATTGTTTTATTGGCATGTTAAACATGCAGAAACGCCACTGGACATTGTTCTAAAAAATGTAATATTCTTGAATCTGACTCCAGCAGCAGAAGGATATAAATAAATCAGTCTCCATTTCACTTAATAAATAAAAAAGATGATGCATTTGAACACAAAACGTGTAAATTAAATGAACTACATTTGTAGACACTAGAAGTAGAACATATCAACATTTTGCAACAATACTAAAATTATTCTATTTGTCTTTAAAAGCCACAAGGGCTGGGTAGAAAAGAGCAAATTAGTAAACATAAACAGACCTTAACCTACGTGTATGTATTTCAACATATTATAATCCCACATTATGTTGCGCAAACATATTCTGTCCCTAATTTAAAGAGTGGATACCCTACACAACACAACAGTAGGCACGACATTTCACAGAGAGAGAGAGAGAGATATCGCGAGAACAGTACCGAGGAAGTGATTTACTATAATGTTCAAGGGCGCTGACACCGGGCTGTTCCATGACAGTGAAGTTAGATCCTCGTGTTGCTAGAGGGATTCGTTGAAGAAACTACAATCTGGGCTGTTTTAGCAGAGCAAGGTGAGGAATGTCTTGCATGTATATATGTGCGAGATATTTAGTTGTGTCGTGTGATAACATAAAGCTCACGCTAACGTCCAGCATTACAGCTAATTTATTTAGTGTATTAATTCCGGAACTGTATTGTATGTATCAGTAAATGTAAGCAAAAAAAAAGAATTGAATTCACATCGATACCCTATTTCATGATTTGATAATGAATCAATGAAACAATGAAAGTCAATCAATCAATACAATATTCGGCGAGTTGGAGCTTGTTTCGACGAGCTAGCTTGAAATGTTACATGACATGTGGTTAGCGATACAAGCAGGAGGTACATTATTAGCATGTTACATTTGATTTACTATGATAAGGACAAATAACTATGTTGCCGATTCGATGTGATCGCGTGTGAGATTATGATGTGACCGCCATGATGCAGTAACACTCGGTCACGTCCAGATCGGACTGTACATTTCTGAGTGCAGTTTACCGTAATTTCTTCTCCATAAGGTTAACGGTAGGTGGGTGACCAGGAAGAGGGCACATTTATTGACCTTCACTAGCAATAGGCTACAGTACTGTACAAAGTATATTATTAGACTTCGTTATATATATTTGTTGGCTAGATTTATATATTTTTTTTTTTTTGCGTTGAGAATTTAGCGTTTAGAATGTGATTTGTAAGGTTTGAAGTTTGGTTTATAAACGTTGCTTATACCACATGTAATTTGCACAACATTTTTACCAAAGCATTGAATAATTTATTGTGACTACCTGCAGATCTGAGTATATGGGTTGGGAAGATACTTTATGCCGTTATGTTGAGGTTGTGTCTTTCTCACGATTGTATAAAATGAAATAATGGTAATACTGTACTAACGATGACATTATCACTGGTGTAGATGAATATGGCTGACTTAAATGGCACAGTAGCTACACCATCGTCAAACATAATGCTTTAGCAATATCACAGTTATTTCTAAAGCATTTGGCACGTTGCATGACCAGCATGTGAAATTATTAAGTATAGTAGAGTTGGGTTTAGCTTCATTAATGCCATTTCGTTTAAGTGGCTCTCAACATGCCCGGGACACTTCTCAACCTTCAATTGTAGGATATAGCAAGGTTGTGCAACCTTGACCAGCCAAATAGGCCTCGTTATTAGTTTAAATCCGAGGTATAATGACATGGGTAAAGCAAATGTACTGCATTAGAATATTGCAAGAGGCTCTTCCTGAGTTAAAAAAGAGAAGTGTGTGTCTGAAATGCATTGATTAAGAGGGAATGATATTCAAATATCTTATAGCTTTGGAGGTTTGTTTAACTGCCATCCCCAAATCGTGTAGCATGCAGCTGTGCTGTCCATATACTTTTTTTTAAGTGTCTGCTCTTTAATTAACTGTCTAATGGAAATGTCAGACCGCAATACATTTAGTTGGTAACTATTTCTCAGTACTGTCTCAGTCAGAACAGGTGTTTGTGTGGGGGGTGGCTGATATGGCAATAACCTGCTCTACTGCACAATTACAGAGCTCTACCTCTCTCAGCAGGCATAGTAAATAGGAATGTGTTTGATTCATTGTTAAGATGAAGACTTGCAGGCCAATTCACACGCCTTGTGTCATGTGACTCTCAACATGATTTGCCACTAGAAAATATCTTCTACCTACCCCCCCCCCCTCTCTCTCTCTTCCTACTGTTCTGTTTAGCCTAGCAAGTTCTTTGTTCCATTCCTGACTAACTGTATAAGGAAGTTCAAGATGGTATCCTTCTGGTAATAACAATTAGTTTTTACAGGCCTGTACATACTTACTGTACACTACCAGATCACTTAGAAATGTCCTTGTTTTTGAAAGAATAGCATTTTTCAGCAACTATCACTCCTGTGTTCCAATGGTACGTTAGAAAATGAACCACAATGGCTTATGATAGCACATCATTATTTATAGAAGAAATGAAACTGGGCAACTTTAGACTTGTTGAGTATCTGGAGCATATGCATTTGTGAATTTGAATGCAGGCTAAACATGACTATAAACAAAGAACGTTCTTTGTTTATAGTAATTTTACTCATCTTGTTCTAAGAAGTGAAGGCTTATTCCATGTGAGAAATAGCAAACTTCACTTTTTATTAGTGACAATTTTGTTGCCCATTGATGTGTTTTTAAAAAAAAAAATTTTTTTTTAAATTGTTTAGCCCGGCTGCCTGCCCGATTTTCTATATACGATTTTAGATTTTCATAGTAAAGCTCTCTTAATTTATTTTACATCTCTTTAATCTAGTTGCATATATTTTGCTGCAGTCTAGATTAGCAGTGTGCGATTACTGTGTGTGTGAATGTGAAATCAGCGCGTTGCGAGGCGTCCATCTAAATATGATCAGTAATGTAACCGGCTACATTTAGACAGACACGAGTCAAGGTGAACGGTGGCCGATGCCTGTCAACAGACTTTTGATGGGTGCATATCTGAACTCGAGTGCTGCCACGTCATTTTCACCACTGATGGCTCTTGTTCATGGGTTAGGGAAGAAGGAGGACGACAAGACCCAGATATTCTATTCTTCTTCTTCCTGCTCTTGGCAGACGCACACTCCCTCTCCCCTGAGGGGCCATGCTGGCCTGGCCTGACCTCATTTGATCATTGTCCCGAGCACTAGTGTACGTGCACTACTGTACGTGCGTGGTGTGTGTGGGGCTGTGACCGTGCTTTCCAGTAGGGCGTGCCGCGCTTCCCCTGACTATCTCTGTGGTGCATGCACGTCCCTGGATGAAGATGCACGACGCCGCTCTCTTTACGCTGGCCCAGGCCCACGGGATGCCCATCTAAGTTCTGCGTACTGCTGCCAGAGTACAGTGTGTTCAACTTCATATCACGTTACCTACCAAACGAAATGCGCTCAACAAAGAAAACGCGTTAAAACTGTTTTAACACTGTCGCCGTATTATTCGTAATTAAGGTTTATACCTGATAAAACTTTCATATTGTAAGCTTCGCCTCTACGATTTGCTCTACTTTGTCGATCAGTTTGGAAATTCTAAAAAAAAATAAAACGTGTCAGTAAGGTAGGCCAATCAACACTCAGCCTCAGTTGGGGTCAACGGTTAGTGACCAGGTCTGAAATTCGCCAAATGTAGATTTTTAGTTTTTTTTTTTTTTTTTTTTTAGGTTTTTTTTTTAGTTTTTTTGTAAGCAAATCCCAGTGACTATTTGTCATATTGGAGGGTGAGTGTTTGCATTTAAATAGGCATGTAATAAATCACAATCTGCATTCCAGAGTCTCTACCGCTGTCATCTGTTTCAGTTTGACACATGCGCACACGTTCAGACCGACCCCTTCTTTGATTGGCCCTGAGCCTGAGGTTTCTTGGCTAGCTTATCTTAACCAACCATCTGATCATTCCGTAACAAAACGGCCAAACAAAATAGCCAATCAGAGAGAGCAAGGGCGGTATTTTTTCAATGTCTGAACTAGGAGGAAATATTACTAAATCACGAGTGCTTTGAATTAGGGCTGTGCGATTTGTCCTAAAACTCTATTATTGATTATTTTCAGTATGAATATCAGGTACGTCGTTCATTCGCGATATTCATCACCCTCCCTTATTGGAATTGTCCTCTTTCCCAACAGCATTTGTGCAGATTTGGGTCACATAAGTATTTGACTTTAGACAGTCAATTTGCCTATATTCACATGTCTGAGCACAATTTTGTATTGTCACGCATTGCTGCGAAATCCGTCGGTTGACGGCAATGACATTCAGCTGTACTCTACTGTCTGGACATCTGAAGCGTGTGATTGGACAAAGCAGACGCAGCAGTTAACACACCCCTAAAATAATTACATGTTCATTGAGGTGTGTTCTGGGACCTGCTTGGGCTCATCATGGCTCTTCGTAGGAAATTCATTTCACCAATAACCTTGGTGAGCTGTTTGGGCTGGATTTTAATCATCTTTGTGACGCGCTGAGAATGACTGACTGATAATGTTTTGGCTAAGCTAGTCGGTGCATGAGGTCAGATATATGAAAGCCAAGCAAGATAATGGGTTAGCTAAGCCAGTTTCTAAAGTTAACTGCAACATAATAGCTTGTATCAGCCTGCATAACTGCATTAGAATAGCCTAAAGCTTTGGCTAAGCATACTGTGTATATAAAGTAGAGCCCTTGCCATAGGGAAACTGAGCTGGGAAAACTGTATACATTTCCATTACATCAATCATTTGTTTATCAAGTTGGGGTGTGCTCGCTTGCCTGTGGCTAAAAGGTTTATTTGTTGGCAATTTATCTCTTCACGCAATGTGTCATATATCTTCTTGTGGCTCTGTTAAAAATGTTGCTAGCTTGTTTTGTGTACCGCAGTGTTCTTCCCCATTCCATTCTCACCGATGCTCCAAGGTTATGCCGGTTTCAGACTACACGACTTTGAAAGCCGTTTTGCTCGATGTCCTGCACACACTGCACGACTGTCTCTCTTGTAATCGTGTGTCATGACGTCGTTTTGTAATTCACACTACGCGACTGCTCGTTGACAGGGGGTCACGCACTACAAGATGTTTCACCTGACGAAGTCAAACTGGAGCTTGTTTTACGAGCATATAGGCATAGCCGTAGGCACGTCCCACAAACAAGACGTAATATAGGTTAGGCCTATCACTCCGTATTAGTGTTCTCACCTCGTTGAACGGAGCCGGTTCATTAATCAACATATTATTTCCCACCACTCATTCAATTTGTAAGAAAAAGTAAATTGAATCAAATATGAAGCGTTATTGACAAGGGATACGTATTTCCGAGAGATTGAATTAGTGTCCTTGCGTGTTTCTTCAAGTCTGTATTGTATTGAATCATTACCAGTCACAACACCGTTCATACTACAGGATTTGGACTCCCCGACAGGTCCAGAAATTTAACCTGACTTATTATTATATTATTTAACTAACTCACTACACGATCGTCGCTCACGGGAGCAAGCTGTGATTTCCGCTCCAAGTTGGGGCTTTAGTCTGTGAGCCCAAACACATCGTTGAGCGTAAAACAAGGCTAAAATTGAGTAGTGTGACCCCGGCATTGACATAAACCAGGGTGTGATACCGTACAAAGATTTGAGGAAAACTTTTCAAACTAAAAACTTACTGTGTCTAGTTTGTTTTAAAACAAATACCTTTTTATAGCAATCTCACACAAATTTTTTTTTTTTTTGTAAACCACAGTTGCCCAGGACACTCATATTTTTAATCTCAAGAACCTTTCCTCGTAAAATAAAGGTTTGACCTTAGCCTACTTTGGGGATGATATGTTTAAGTATAATTATGTCTGTTTTGTTCCCCTTTTGAAGGTCAGATGGGGTAGAGGTGGGCTTACGTTGCTCTTTCTCCTCCAAATTCTCCTGGCAGAGTTGGCATAGTTTAGCAGTTAATGTCTGGATGTATTTAAATGGTAGCCTAGCACTGCCCAATGGCAGCCCAATATTAACATTGGCTGTCGAGCATTTGACTCAGGTGCAAGCCCAGTTCTGAGTTTAAACACTGAAAGAATTTATCTTATCTTATTTTTTTCTCTAAAGCTGAAAAGCCTTTTTGTGTTAAGGCTGTTGAACATTATACCCACCTAGTCAGTCTGAGAACTGATGCTGCAGAAGGTGGGGTGTGTGTGTGTGTGTGTGTGTGTGTGTGTGTGTGTGTGTGTGTGTGTGTGTGTGTTTTAGGGGTGCACAATATATCGATTCAGTATCGTTATCGCAATATCATGTTCCGCAATATCATATCGAAAATGTTGCAATTGAAAGTCAGTTGAAAATGTGTTGTTTTCATATGTTATGAATATGTTTTAATGCATTTTCCCATAACCTTTGTGATTTTAAAATATCGAAATTAATTTCGATATTGCAATTTTCATGATCAATATGTTCGCGTGTGTGAGGAAAGCAGTAAAAGATTTTCAGTTGCCACTCGTGACCAGCGTGGCCGCCAAATTATACGCTGGCAATTTACTGGACAGCTGGTAGCTCATGCATGCTTAGTTGTGGACCCAGGTAGGGCCTCAAATGGACTGTGAAAGATTTGAAACACAATTAATAGCTTATGCAGAGGTCACAATGAGAGGGTGTTATGGCCACCGGGGCATGGAAGCGGATTATTTACGAAGGAGTGGAACGCATAGGTCTTGAAAGTTCATTCATGTGAGTAGGATCACTGTGTGGGCCATTTCTTGAGGCAGCCTGTCACAGAATGCGCTGGGGGACTAAATACCATGCAATATGGCCTCTACTGTTATCTCAGTTGTGTTGAGAAAAAAACTGCTGTGTGGATAAAGGCAAAGGAAATATACTTATGTCCCTGGCATTTACAAACTAACAGTTTGCTTGGCCCTCAATGTGGCCAAAAGTGGTCATCTCGCTGTCTATAATTGTCATTGAGAACGTGGCGTGTCAATATGTGAACAGATGATGATGGTGAGGCATTGTGCAAGGTACATGGCACGCTGTTAAAATGCCAAGTGAGCTACCTCGCCTTGTTAACGTCACCTCCTTCTAGCCAAAGAGTAAACAAGTGGTAAATAAGAATCAGTACTCGTTGTTCTCACCCTTGGTCTGTGGACATATTGGAATGAGCTATATCTAGGTCTTGCTTTCTCCTCTCAGACTAATACATGTGATTGCAGGTTGGTTTGTTTGTGTGGTGTGTGTGTTGTTTTTTTCTGGTTTTGGAGGCAGAAGGTTTCATTTCTGAAACATAAAAGTTTTTCTCATTAAAGGTGAAGTGAGAATGCTGTTAATTTCACATCTTGAAGGCTAGACTCCACCCAAACGAGAAGCTGTCAATGTGGCACAGCCACTGAGCTGTAGAGACCGCAGCTCATTTGTATGTTTCAGTTGGAGGAATAAGTTAAACGCACGTGACCAAATCCTAATTGTAAATTGTAATAAGTTATTCTTATTTCTTACTTCTTCTTATAAACATGTGCTCTGTGGATGTAATTAATAGAAACAAAACAGCATTGTAATACCAGGTTTAATTTAGTTTATTTAATAATGTCGCATTAGCCTAGCTTACAGTTAAATAACCTGTCACTTGTACAGTAGAGGTTAATCTAACACAACAGGCTTCTGGGTACAGTGGGATCACATGCACAGATCCTTTTGCACAGGCCGAACAGTCCCAGTTTTTAAGAAAACAGACAGCCATCTTTCATTACCTCTCCACACTGAAACGTGTGGAGAAGGGATTTCTATCATTGTATTCTCCTGCCTGGGAACTTGATTGTGGAGGCATGGAGTTTGTCTTGACCTCATGCTGAGGGACACTAGTGTTTTGTGGCTGGAAGTGGTGTTGCCCTCCATATCCACAGCTGTGGATGTTTGGGTAAGGGGTGGGATGCCCTCTGCACATAAATTAATCCCAGACTTTATTTTATGAATAAGGCCAGTGTTATGAATTAGACTCTTTAAAAAAAAAAAAAAAAAAGTCAGATACCTAGGCAAGCAGAAACTGGCTAAACTACTGACTCCTCCAGACTTGCCTAACTCAACAGATTTTGTTTTCTTATTCTTATTTTCCCACATCACCCGCTTCAGACGACTGAGAAGCAATCATGGATCAGGCAAGATCAACGATATCCAAAATAGTGAGTATTTGAACAGTCTTTGAACCTTGTGGAACCTACGGCAAATGACACTTTGATATTATTTAACTATATTGACTAAATACTGTATGTATGTGTTTATTCTGTGTGTGTACTGTGCAGGCTATACTTTATATACTCAGACGCAGCACACATCTTGCATTAGAGGATATCTTAAATAAAATGTGATTAATGTTCTCCACTGCCTACGTGTGTAAAGTTAAGTAAACCAAACTGAACAGCACAAGAGCTTACCGGTATGCTCAAATACATGAATTTTCCATCTTAAACTGCGAAATGCTTTCACCAATGGACAATAAGTAGTAACAAATAGTAATACCTATTTAGTGAGTGTGAAATAATGGTGAAATGGAGCAGTTTATTAATGTTTAAAGTTGTCCCTACCGTTGTAACTCTAAACCAACGCTGACCTCATCTGCTTCCTCCAGTTCAATGGGGAGCCGCGCTCCTACACCCGCTTCAACTTGACCCAGAACATGGAAGGCGACAACAGCCAGGTGGAGATGAAGCTGTCGTCCGACACGGATGAGGAGGCGGGCGGGAACGGCACCGGCGGCGAGCTCCACGCCCACAGCAATGGCCGCAGCGCCTACGTGGCCCACAAGCCCGGCCGCACGCCCAAGAACCTCTGCTTCGCCGTCATCGCCATCCTGCTCATCTTCATCATCGGTAAGCAGGGGTGTGACGGGACCATGAGCGACATTTGGCTTCACGAGAACGAGGCGAGGTTTTAGCAATAATTTTTAAGAGCCCTTCAGTGACTGGAAGCATTTTATTTTCTTAGAAACCAAAAAAAAAATCTTTGGTTAAGATGTATTGGATGAGCTATGTGTAGTGTGTTGTTCTATACAGGCAAAAGGAGAAATGTGCAGAAATGACTATTAGCCTTTCCATTTTCCACAATAGGTGTACATGAATACATAAATAACAACTATAACTATACAGAGCTATATATTTACATGGCATATACACACAGCTGAATCAAGCTAACGTGTAATCACGCATGCACCGTAATATTTACAAATCCTATCGGAAATGGGTTTATGCACAACTATTGTGGGGAATCCCAACTTATATTATGCCCTTTATTGCATAACCACAGGTTATGCAAGGTCACAGGTGTGACAAGGTAAGAAATGCTCATCGCGACTAGCCGTGATGCTGCGAGGTTTCATGTCACGTGCATGTCGGTATGTACTGTGACGCTTCCTGGCGGATATTGTCGCTATGTGATGTCCGTTGGCCGGGAGCCAGTGGGGCTTGGCGGGGTCGGGCCGATTAACGGCGTGCTGCTCCTATCCTGAAGGCAAAGTGGTCGGGTGTGGCTTTGAGGTCTGAAAGTGTAGCGTTACAGAACAAATGCTGTCATGAAGACTCCTGGTGAAACTCAAGGCTTTTGTGTTTGTTTACTTAACTATGCCTGAACATTCTGTTTTCAGTTGGGATTGTATGTTGTTTCATTAAGTTAATCTAACTGATTGGTTATCTGATGTCTGGAGTGGGAGGATAGGTCATACATTCTGTTCCAATCCATGAAATGATACATTTTCTGGCTGGTTTTTACAGTACATGGCGTGTGTCACAAGCGTTTCTCATAGTGCAGCTCTAACGGCTGTCGGGATGAGCCCAGGCCCTTCAGGTGACCCCACTGGACCACCTTTAACTCCTCCTCCTCCTGACTGACTGCAGGCTACCTGATTGGATACCTGGTGCATCGCAAGAATGACCTGGCCCCCGCCTGCGCCGCGGCCACCCTCCCCTCCTCTCACGCCCAGGCTAACGTTGTGCGTGAGACGGGCGCTGCCCCCCTCATGAACTGGATGGACGTCAAGAAACTCCTCACTGGGAACCTCAGTTCGGCACAGTTTGAGAAAGCCTTCAGGTGGCTATTCATTTCTACCCTAATTGTGTTGTTGGCGTGCTATAAAATAAATCTAAAATAAAATGTTTATATATCATTTTCTTTTATTTATTATATCTTGTAAATCTTAGAGTTGAATGTATTTTATAAATAAAGTCTGATATCCGTACCCTACACACACGTTTACAGTGACCTTTCCAGCGAGAGCCACGAAGCCGGTTCCCTCGGCGACGAGCACCTAGGAAACAAGGTGGCCCAGAAGTTTAAGGACTACGGCATGAACGGCTGGACCAATGAGCACTTTGTCAGGGTGCAGCAAGCCCCCGCCTCTGGCAGCAACCAGGTTGTCTTCAAGGGCAAACAATGGCGGCCCAGGGGCTTCCTGGCCTACAGTGCTAGTGGCATCGTGACGGTAAATCAGGATGGCGACACCAGAACACATCACATTCTTGATATTTAACCTTGGCAGAATCCACATGACATATTTTATTTATCTGCTTATTTCAGGTGACTATTTGTTTGTTTTATTTATCTGCCTTCTTTATTTTAGCTAACTAACAGTTTAACCTTTGAACCTGGAGTCAGAATCAACACTCAACTGTCAGATGACTATTAATTAATACAATTGATGTATTTACTTTATTTTTATTTTGTAGGTTTATGTGAGCTAACTAACAGTTTAACCTTTGAACCTGGAGTCAGAATCCACTCAACTGTCAGATGACAGTTTTTTAAATGTTTTATGAGCTAACTAACAGTTTAAACTTTTGATCCTGAAGTCAGAATGTCAGATAACAATATTCCATTTTAAATGTGAGCTACATCAGTTAAGCAATTTGTGTTGTCGTTTCAGGGGCCTGTGCGCTACGCCCACTATGGCGAGTTTAAAACCATGCCGGATCCACACGCTGACCTGAGTGGCAAGGTGGTCCTGGTCAGAGCGGGCAGAATCAGCTTCGCTGAGAAGGTGTGTTTGTCGTTGGTACTCCTCAACTGCTCTTCATCGTTGAAACGGAAATGCATCGGATTAGGGCTGCGCAATTACTCACATTTCAATAATGTCTTACAAAAACTTACAAATGTCTTACAAAAACTATATATATATATATACACACACACACACACACACACACACTATTCATATTTGTGTTTGACTAAGGCATGCCGTTTCTATCGGAAACCGTCTCATGTCCACACGTAGAAGAATCCAAGTGTTTCTTTACCAGCATCTGTTCCTTCCGTCGGTTGACCACTAGGTGGCGAACGCTGCCAGAAGGAATGCTTCCGCCGTGCTCATATTCCCCGACTTCTCTGCCAAGGTCGAGGAAGACGTGGAGCTCTTTGGACACGTGAGTGGGCCGGGCTTTACCTGATCATTAAAGGTGTAGTCAGCTATTGTAAGCTAATGCATCTCCTGGCATTTTGCTAGTTTACCGGTCGATTATCTCTGTCCAGGTCCACCTCGGTTCCGGGGACCCCTACACCCCAGGCTTTCCCTCTTTCAACAACACCCAGTTCCCCCCTGTCCAGTCCTCCGGCCTGCCCTCCATCTTGGCCCAGACCATCACAGCTAGCATGGCTAAGCAGATCCTGACGTAAATGCATTCTGTTTTATTGTTCATTGGTGGGGGGGGTTATGGACGCATTGCTATCCCCACCACAAACGCATGCACACACAATGTCTCACACACACACACACGGAATCACAGGCGCGCACACACACGGAATCACAGGCGCGCACACACACGGAATCACAGGCGCGCACACACACGGAATCACAGGCGCGCACACACACACGGAATCACAGACGCGCGTACACGCACCGTGTGGTCTCAACGCGCCTCTTGTTCCCATGGCAGCACCTTGGGTGGTGTCAGGGCGCCACCGGACTGGCACACCTCCTACAATCTGGGCGACGACACGGACAACATCACCGTGCAGGTGGACAACGTCCAGGCCGAGAGAAAGATCGTCAACGTCTTCGGCGTGATCAAGGGCTTCGTGGACCAGGGTGAGTTACCCCTGACGACGGTTGAGCTACTGCTATTGTCGTCGTAGCCAGATGGCGTTGGCTTACGATGACACGTGTGTGTGTGTGTGTGTGTGCGTGCGTGCGTGCGTGCGTGTGCGTGCATGCGTGCGTGAAACGGACGTGTTTACATGCTGGATATGAATCTGAAAATATTGTTTCGTTATGTAGTTATAATGATGATAATCCCTTCTCTCCGACTCTTCTGAAATGAAGAACTATTATTTTGGCTATTGGCAATTATCTTTGAAGGTTGAATGATACATGGTGCGGCCCTGGTGACACTGTTGTTATTTTATCATGTTTGCTTGGATTTGCTGGTGTATGACCTCATATGACGTGTATGACGTCATAACATTGACAAATGTACAAATTGTACGTTTCTTTGGCTAAAAGCATCGGCTAATACTAAATGCCGGGTAAAGGGGGGCCTAATGTATTGGGTAGGTGGTTGCCCCCGCCTCCCCTCCCAGTGTGGTGTTAAAGAGATAGGAAAGTGGTTACAAAGTGCAGAAATATTCCCAATATATTGCAGAGGGATATATTTAATATAA
>JAODOY010003137.1:0-11727 GCA_025399855.1 Forbesichthys papilliferus | reverse complement strand
GAGAGAGAGAGAGAGAGAGAGAGAGAGAGAGAGATTTTGCTGGTAAATGAAGTCTCTTGGGACAATACCAGCCCTTCTCCCACATTCCTGTATTTGAATACAGATTTGGATATGCTAATCGCCTGGGATATGCCATCTGTTGACAAGTATAGACAGATTCATGTCAGTTCTTCAAAAGGCATTGCTCGTTGTACAATACTCTCTCTTTTAATGATGCCAGTTTCTGAACGTTGAACACGCACACAAAAACGGGCAGAATTGGATCACAGGTGGGTTGGTGCAGTGATTTGCCTTTTGAAAGGTAAGATGGTCCCTGGCTGCCTCCCTGACTGTCTAAATGTTTGTGGCGCGGTTAAGTGATGTCGCACATGATGACAGCTACACAGAGAGATGGACAGACACACACACACACACACACACACACACACACACACACACACACACAGACAGAGAAATAGAGTGAGAGAGAGTGCACTAGCGACAGAGATCGAAAGAATCAGAGAAAACTACAGCACAGAAAAACCCTGAAAAAGTGGTTTGAACATCTAAATCGTTAATTTAAATGCTGTTAATGTGTTATTATTAACTCAATCAGACACTAACAGCAACTTAATGGATATTTAGTTTTATTAAATGTTGGCATTTTAGATTTGAAAAAGGCCATACATACAGTATTTGACATAAACTACTACACATATATTTGACCCATTAATGACATGGCTATTGCATAGGTCTGACTTGAAATATTTGACATAGTCCTACACACACGCGCGCGCGCGCGCACACACACACACACACACACACACACACACACACACACACATATTATAATGCACTAATATAAAGCTGCGAAACAAGAAACAGAGTGAGATTTCATTATCTGCTCAGGATGCAATTACTCCACTACATAGAAAATTGTTGTTTTCTGCTATATAAAATATACATTATCCATCCATCCATCCATTGTCATCCGCTTATCCGGAGTCGGGTCATGGGGGCAGCAGCTTCAGCAGGGGACCCCAAGCCACATTAGAAAGCTCTGACTAAGGGATCCCTAGGCATTCCTAGGCCAGTGTGGAGATATATTCTCTCCACGGAGACCTGGGTCTTCCCCGAGGCCTCCTCCCAGCTGGACGTGCCTGGAACACCTCCCAAGGGATGCGCACAGGAAGCATCCTTACCAGATTCCCGTACCACCTCAACTGGCTATTTTAGACGCAAAGGAGCAGCGGCTCTACTCTGAGTTCCTCACGGATAGCTGACCTTCTCACCCTATCTCTAAGGGAGACGCCTGCCACCCTTCTGAGAAAACCCATTTCGGGCGCTTGTACCCATGATGTTGTTTTTTAGGTCCTAACCCACCCTTCATGACCATAGGTGAGGGTAGGAACGAAAATTGCCTGGTAGATCGAGAGCTTTGCCTTCTGGCTAAGCTCTATTTTCGTCACAACGATGCGGTGAAGTGATTGCAATACCGCTCACGCTGCTCCGATTCTCCGGCCAATCTCCCGCTCCAATGTCCCCTCACTCGTGAACAAAACCCTGAGGTATTTGAACTCACAGGGTAAGGACTCATTCCCTTCCCGGAGTAGGCACTCCATCGGTTTCCTGCTGAGAACTATGACCTCAGATTTTGCAGTGCGAATCCTTGACCCAGCCGCTTCACAGTCGGCTGTGAACAGATTCAGTGAGTGCTGGAGGTCCCAGGCCGATGATGCCATCAGGACCACATCATCTGCAAAAAGCAGCGATGAGATCCTCAGGTCACTGAACCGCAACCCCTCCCCACCACGACTAAGCCACAATATCCTGTCCATGAATATCACAAACAGGATTGGTGATAAAGCGCAGCCCTGGTGGAGACCAACCCTCACCTGAAACGAGTCAGACTTACTTCCAAGAATCTGTACCCAGCTCTCGCTTTGGGCATACAGTGAGTAGATACATGGACATCCTCACCCCATACTCCTGCAGCACCTTCCACAGTATCTCCCGGGGGACCCAGTCATACGCCTTTTTCAGATCCACAAAACACATGGAGACCGGAAGGGCATACTCCCGGGCCCCCTTCAGGATCCTTGCAAGAGTAAAGAGCTGGTCTGTTGTTCCATGACCAGGACCGAATCCCCATTGTTGTTCTTCAATCTGATGTTCGACAATCGACCGAACTCTTCTCTCCAGCACCTTAGAGTAGAATACACCAGGAGGTGGAGTAGTGTGATAGTTGGCACACACTGTATGGTCCCCCGTTTTGAAGAGGGGAACCACTCTTTTGGCACTGTCCCCGACTTCCACGTGATGTTGAAGGGGCGTGTCACCCAAGACATCCCCTCCACATCTAAAGCTTTTAGCATTTCTGGACGGATCTCATCAATCCCCGGGGATTTGCCAATGTGGAAATGTTTGACTACCTCAGGGACCTCCCCCAGGGAAACTGATGATGATCCCCCATCAGCCTCCAGCTCTGTCTCTACCATAGAGAGCCTGTCAGTCAGATTCAGGAGTTTCTCAAAGTCTTCCTTCCACTGCCCAATTACCTCCACAGTTGAGGTCAACAGTGTCCCATCCTTACTGTACACAGCTTTGATGGTTTCCTGCTTCCCACTCAACAATTTGTTGCCGACCAAAAGTCTTTCTACATAGCTTCTCCAAACTTCTCCCACAACCGCTTTAATGCTTCTGCTACGGCAGATGCTGCAGCCCTTCGGGCCAATAGGTACCCTGCAACCGCCTCCGGAAACTTCCGGGACAACATATCCCGAAAGACCTCCTTCTTCAGTCGGATGGCTTCCCTGACCACTGGTGTCCACTACCATATTCAAGGGTTACCGCCCCTTGAGGCACCTATGAACTTAAGGTCACAGCTCTCTGCCGCAGCTTCAGCAATGGAAGCTTTGAACATTGCCTACTCAAGTTCAATGTCCCCAACCTCCACAGGGATGCCAGAGAAGCTCCGCCGGAGGTGTGAGTTGAAGATCTCACTGACAGGGGCCTCCTCCAGACGTTTTCAGTTTACAACCCGTTTGTGCTTACCAGGTCTGTACAGAGTTTTCCCACACTCCATGACTCAACTCACCACCAGATGGTGATCAGTTGACAGCTCTGCCCTTTTTCTTCACATGAGTGTCCAAAACATGCGGTCTCAGGTCAAATGATATGATCACAAAATCGATCATTAACCTTCGTCCTATGTTCGAACATGGTGTTTGTTATAGAGCACAAAATCGTCCGCTTGGGTTTAGATCAGGGAAGGCGTTCCTCCCAATCACTCCTCTCCAGGTATCGCCATCATTGCCCACATGCGCGTTGAAGTCTGTAGTTAAAAAATACTTTTCCAATGGAGCAGGAAATCACTTCACAAATGTAACAATTGGCTTAATTGATTTAGCTATAACCTTTCAGGCTAAACTCACTCAGTTATTTAAAAGTATAGTCATTGTGGAGAAAGCTTGTTGATATTTGAGTTTGATCAAAGACACCTCTTTCTTCAGGTTATAGGGTGCTCTTTCAAAAGAAGTGCCCCACATATCAAAAACACATGGCTAAGGCTAGGATATTGTTGTGTGCGGTCTGCACCACTCTGTTTGTATTACTATTTACATGCACATGGAATATTAAGCCAGGAAATTAAGAGTAAATATTTACTATTTGCCAATGTGTATTTGCTTAATGAATAAAAAAAAAAACTTTAACAGAGAGCTCAGCCAATCAGTGGGAACTGGCCTTCCAAGCCAGAATCAGATCGTAATTTTTGTTCTGTTGTCCTTTTTGTCCTGCTGACTTTACCTTTAGTGGACAATGTCAGGGAATATCTCCTAGCTCATAGTCTGCCAATTGTGTATTCTGTTTGCATGCTGAAAGGAAATACAGTGTTTCCACATCCACACAACCCAGTTATTGCTCTGAGATAAATTTTCGCGATTTTCGCGAGATTATAGTCTGGAAACAGATCACTAGCAGTCACACAGCCACCAATTAGCGACCAGTGGGGGTGGCTTTATGCAATGACTTTGAAGCTATATGTATTGAAGTCATGCGTTCAAAATGGTGGTAGAACTAGATGAAGTGATACAGTTGTAGCAACACTGATAATAAATGAAATATGAAATAAATGATTGAATATTCACTTCATCGTGTGTATCTTTTGAAGTCCGCAGATCGAGCCTAACGATTCTCATCGTGTCATTTTGAGCCACCCCCCACTCTCATTCTTCCCGCTTATCCTCGGGTAGGCATGCCCCATTGCCTCCTCCACCCTCCCACCCTACCCCTGTTGTTTCATGTGCCAACCTGCAGGGTGTGCTGGGAAGGCCAAGCGGATGTGTGTGTGTGTGTGTGTGTGTGTGTGTGTGTGTGCGTGCACGTGTGTGCGTGTGTGTGCGTGCACCTGATGCCAAATGCAGCCTATAGCTACATTAGCTGTGCAGGCAGTCAGTGCGCTCTATGCTACACATCTCTATTACCTCTCATCACCCACCTTTCTGGACTCTTGACTGACCTCTCACTCACAAGCGGATGCAGTCACATGCTAAACGGCTAATCGGCCCATTCAAAAGAATGACAGGAATTCTCTGGAATCCTTTCAAATAATGTGACCTGGCCCTTGTCTTCACACCCCCAGGCCGTAGGCGGGTGACTGAGAGCCCTGGGGTGGGGGTTGTGATATTAGTGTAAGGAGTTTACGCAGTGGTAGAACCAGAGCTGTCCTATGCTGTTAAATAATGAATTATAACAGTAATTTGCTCAAGATTGAAACTGATGACCCTATCAGCTGCTGTAGCAGATTTGCCAAGACGGATGAAGTAACAATATCTTTTTTATTTATTGTGAAAATTTGCTTTGTGTAATTATGCTGTTTGTCACTGGTGTTGCATCTGCAAGTGGTATCAGTGGTAGTACCATTGTCGACCATAAAAACTCCATAAAACTCAAACTCAAATGAAACTGAGATTTGTCACTAAAACCTTTTCAAAACATCTTCAGCGTAATTCGATCACTGAGTCTACTCTTATAAATATGCTAACCATACAGTAGCCTATAATAGCCTATATAAGCCTGGCCAACCATAGGCTATGTGTTAATGTTTGTATAATCATAGTTCTATGGGTTTTGTTACACAATATATAATTACCTCGATAGCTCACACCAAGTTGTTGCTGAGATGATTGCCACCCTTCATCGTTCTTATCTCTTATACATATTTCTGCACGTTCAGAGAACAGAATGATGTGATGTCACAGCCACAGCTGTTAAAAAGGTCACAGCAAATCACATCTCTATAGGGTATTATGGGAAATGTGCCCTTATTTTCAGCTCTATATATAATCACTGGGTAAGTTAACGGTTGTAATGGTATATTGATCAGTGTTGGGCAGTAGCATCGCTACAAGTAGCGACGCTTTTGAATGTTGGTACAATAAAATGTAGAAAAACAAAATAGTTTAAATGCAGTGAACTACAAGTAGCGACGCTACTAGTTAAATTACATTTCTGAGTATCTTGGCGGTAGCGGCACTGTTTTCAGAATCAAATAGCTTTTCAGTAGCGCTCTTTAATTGATCAAGTAGTGCGGTAGCGTCCACAGAAGCTAAATTTTCCCAAGCATTTCTGAATCTGCAGCTCAAGCTTAAGTCTGACACAACTGCTAAGAATCAGTATGTGATGCCATCACATACATGGACCTAGGCTACATGTGTAGCCGACAGAAGCACTTTCGTATTGGTAGGCCTACCAATAACTGGTCTGATGCCTGAGACTTTGATGCAGGGAATTGAGGGGGAATAAAGACAAGACAAGTTTACGTGATAGAAAGAACAGTGAGAGCAGAGAACACAGTTTATTGTTTAATTAACAGTTGAACTGAACAGTTTTGCCCTGTTTGTTTGTTTGACTTACACTTTTGAATGTTGGTACAATAAAATGTAGAAAAACAAAATAGTTTAAATGCAGTGAACTAACTTTGCCGTGTTGCTGTAGCTTAGTTTGCTACAATTCTCTTGGGGGTAGCTTGCCCAACACTGATATTGAAGTTCTATATTTCTTTTAAAATTTTTAAAGCTTTAAGTTTGACAAATTTTGCTCCAACTAACGATTATTTTACTTTTGATATACAATGATTGTGTGCGGGGAAATGGCACAAACTGCCACATAATGTCACGTGACGAAACTAAACTCAAAGCTGGTGGCCTCAACGAGACCTGTGTTTTATGCAGCCTTGGTGTGGTTGACCCCAGCTGCATTTGGCTTTAGTTTTCTTAACGAGGAACTCGGAGTAGTCGAAAGGAGCCAGTTGGTATCTGGTAAAGATACTTTGACTAATACTAACTAATACTAAGGAAAAGATTGTATAAAAAGATGTGTCAAGGTGTTTTTTAAGTGTCCTTAGTATCCATAGCTCTTAAGGCTAGAGGGAGAGCGTTCAACAGCCTGGGAGCCACTGTGCTGAAAGCACGATCACCTCTTGTTTTAAAACATGTTCTTGGGACAGTTGAAAGGTCTTGGCCTGAAGACCTCAGAGACCGACCAGAGGTGTGCGCATTTAGCAAGTCCAGGATGTATGGGGGAGCTTGACCATGCAAGGCTCTGTATGTGATAACTATAAGGCTTTAAAATCGACTCTAAAACAAAGAGCAAAAGAGTGATATGTGATCTCCTGTTAGTCCTAGTCAGAACTTTCTGCTGCGTTCTGTACAATTTGCAGTCGATCTAGGGATGATTTATTCAGAAGAGTATACATTGCATTACAATAATCCAACCATAAAGAAATAAAAGCATGAACAAGCATCTCCATGTCTTATTTTTGCAATGTTCCTCAAATGAAAGAAGCGGGATCAAACACAGATTTGATGTTTAAAACACAGATTAGTCAAAAATGACACCCAAATGTATCATGTTGTATCAATCAGAGGTAGATAAAAACCTAAATAGCCTGCCTAATTTTAGAAGCGATCTGGAGAAGGCGTAATTCCAGCGATATGGAGAAGGCGTTTGAACGGGTCCCCCGGGAGATACTGTGGGAGGTGCTGCAGGAGTATGGGGTGAGGGGGTCCCTTTTAAGGGCAATCCAATCCCTGTATGGTCAAAGCGTACGGATTCTCGGCTGTAAATCGGACTCGTTTCAGGTGGGGGTTGGTCTCCGCCAGGGCTGCTCTTTATCACCAATCGTGTTTGTGCTATTCATGGGCAGGATATCGAGGCGTAGTCGCGGTGGAGAGGGGTTGTGGTTCGGTGGCCTGGGGATCTCATCTCACCTGGGGATCTCATCACACCTGGGGATTTTGCAGATGATGTGGATGTTAATGGCTTCATCGGTCCGTGACCTCCAGAACTCACTGGATCGGTTTGTAGCGGAGTGTGAAGCGGCTGGGATTAAGATTAGCACCGCAAAATCTGAGGCCATGGATTTCAACAAGAAACCGATGCAGTGCCAACTCCGGGTAGGGAATGAGTCCTTACCCCAAGTGAGGGAGTTGAAGTACCTCTGGGTCTTGTTCATGAGTGAGGGGACATTGGAGCGGGAGATTGGCCGGAGAATCGGAGGAGCAGGAGCAGTATTGCAATCACTTTACCACACCGTTGTGATGAAAAGAGAGCTGAGCCGGAAGGCAATTTTCGTTCCTACCCTCACCTATGGTCATGAAGGGTGGGTCATGATCGAAAGAACAAGATAACGGGTACAAGTGCCACTGCTTAAGGTGGTACGAGCATCTAGTAAGGATGACCCCTGTGCGCCTCCCTTGGGAGGTGTTCCAGGCACGTGGGAGGAGGCCTCGGGGAAGACCCAGGACTAGGTGGAGAGATTATATATCCACACTGGCCTGGGAACGCCTCGGGATTTCCCAGTCAGAGCTTGCTAATGTGGCTCGGGAAAGGGAAGTTTGGTGTACTTTGCTGGAGCTGCTGCCCCCGCGACCCTGCTCCGGATAAGTTGGAGAAGATGGATGGATTAATGGATGTCAGCCATCCATTTGTTTATAGATGTTAAGAAACTCTGCAAAAGTGACAGTTTGTCAGACCTGTCAGGTTTAAAATAAATGTATAATTGAATGTCATCTGCATAGCAGTGGTAGGAGAAATCTTTAAAACTACTAATGATCTTCCCAATAGTGATGGGTCATTTAGGAACGAGCCGGCTCCTTTAAGTGAACGATGAGAGCTGGTTCTCATCTGAGAGACGTTTTTAAGAGCTGTTTTTTTAATATGGTAGGCTATTCTGGAAATAATAGGGATAGACTATTTTAAGTGATACACATGCACTCATATCAATCAAATGTCATAATATTATTTAATTATGCTGAATTATAAAAGCCAGAAGGTACCAAATGAAGAGCCGTTTGGGAGCCAAAAGAGGCTGATTGCTGAGCCGAGTCTAAAGAGCTGGCTCACAAGAAAGAGCCGGAAGGCCCATCACTACTTCTCATGACGAAGCATATACAAGCTGAACAGTAGAGGAGGGCCCAACACAGAACCTTGGGGCACACCACAGGACAGAGGGGCAGGCAGGATCTGACATCTACCAACCCTTAGAAACTCCTGTCAGTGGTAGGAGGAAAACCAATTCAGAGCTGATCCAGAAATGGCCACACATTTGTTTAGTCTATCAATCAGAGTGCAGTGATGTGTACATGGTATCAAAAGCTGCACTGAACTCAAGCAGGTCAAGCACAGAACAATAACCCACATCAGCAGCGTCAGTATATCATTTGAAACCCTAAGGAGGGCAGTTTCAGTGGAATGAATCCTTAGAAAACCAGACTGAAACTTATCAGGAATGTTATGAGCTTCCAAAACACATTCAGCTGAATTGCCACAACGTTTTCTAAGATTTAAGAGATAAATGGCAACTTTGAAATTGGCCTATAGTATAAAAACTTAAAAACTGATGAATCCAGATTGTTTCTTTTCAAGAGCGGCTGAACCACAGCATGCTTAAAATAGTTAGGTACGTGACCCTGTATGCATTTAATGCATCGATTACACATTTTAGCCTCAAATATGAAAGACTAAGATCACATGATTTATGGCAAAGTCATCTTCTCTAGCCTGGACAGACTTAACCTCACCAAGAAGAGGTGACCTCACAATATATTCCTAGACTTACTGTCTAAAAATACCATACATGTCTGATTTAAAAAGCCCGAGGTTGTAGAAGTTGTGTTTCCTGTTCTGTACCACTTCTGTGATTTAGCCTACTGTTAATGACCTTTAATATCAGCACATTAGCAGAAGTATCTTGGTCCTGTGTCTGGCAGTAGCCATGTCTAATGCTACAGCTAAACCAGTTATTCACCATTAGAGTAGATGTAAAGTTAATATAAAATGTAAGAACAGAGTAGGAATAAGGCTGTGCCTACTGACGGATGCATGTGTGGGTGCGTCAAGCGTGTGTATGTTTTTTTACCAGGCCTGGTGAAGCAATGCACCTACAACTTTAGTCGGTCAGTGCCATCAAGCCATTCATCAACAGCTCTCTCTCATTTCTACACCCCTATCTAGGCATAGGGGAGTAGATGTATTGATCTATCAGTCTATCCATCTATGTATTGATCTGCCTTACGATATCATCTATCTATCTATCCATTTATCTAACACACTTTAATGTATTCTTTTATCTGCTTCTCTTCTGCTATTCAGTATAAGCTCCCTGGAAGAGGTGAGCTGGGGAGGGGTGGGGGGGAGGGGGGGCACAGAGGGGGAGGGCAGGAGTGGAGAGGATTGAGTGTGTTTCAGTTCTGCTGAATGTGTTCATGTATGAAAGGAGAAGTGTTTATTTTAGGATGCTCACGTGGGTGTACACAGATTTGAAACAAACACTCACACAAACTAACACATGCAGGCACACTGAAGCACACAACACATACACACTCATGGACATATTCACACATATAGTATATCTATAGAATATATATTAGCACTTTGAGATGTATTTCAAATATAAAGTGCATTACAAATTAAATGTATTATTATTATTATTTAGATACAGTATGTATGTAGTATATACACACACACACATATACAGTACATACCTGTGTAAATTCACATAAATTAACATCCTCATACACGCACACACACACACACACACACACACACACACACACGCACACACACAGAGAAATGGAAGTAAGCGCTCCCAGATGAGAGAGGGTAATGGAGCGTGTGCATGCATAGGATATATTTTCTTAGTTGTTGTTTAATATATGTTATGTATGGGGGATACATGGAAATGTAACTTTAAAATGAATTTAATATTCTATGTACAATATTACAATTATTATTTTATTTCACATTTGAATTTGAGTCACATTATTTCTGCCTTCAGTCGGTATCATTGTCTTTCTATATCCAGTATATAGTATAACTGTGTGTTTGATAACTGTGTCTTTCTATCTTCGTGCTTTGATTAAATGCCAATAAAGCCACTTGGAAACTGCAACTGAAACTGGAAGCTGAGAGAGAAAATGAAAGACCAGGTGCCTATGCCAGTTGTCGACACCTCTTATATTACAGTAACGCACGCACTGGTGTCATAGTGTGCCTGTGCCATATCGATATTTGTCCTATAATAAACAGTTGTCATGGTGATATGGTCACCATTTATACAGTGAACACATTGGGTATGTGTTTGTGTGCATGTACAAAAGTAAATGAAATAACATTTGAAAGAAGTCCTTAAAAGCTGCAACAACGAGGTCTATAGCTAAAGAAGGAAAGAGAACAAGATTTAGTAAATCAACAACACAAACCCACCCCCTCTTCCTATGCTCCCTCCCACTGGAGCCTGTTAATCTGCCATCGCAAAGCATTGTTGAAGCTTTGTGTACAGTACCGGTACACATTTATGAGACCCACAGCAAAGGTAGATTCAACAGAAATATTCAACAGAAGAAATATTCGGGTGGCTGGCACAATTTAAGTATCTGGGCTATCAACCAGATCAGATAATCTCACAGAACGATTCACTCACTTATAACCTTTCTAAAAAATATCACACTAGATGTATAGCTCTAAAACTGACAGCACATTTAACTGTCAAATGTATTCAGATGAGCAGTAGGGGAAATCAGCATTGCATCATACGGAATTCCCAAATTGTGACTATGTTAATAAAATATTAGGGTATTTTGGGTGCTTTCTATTGGGACACACACAGCCCTCAGCTGTCATCATGGGAATCCCCCATATTTTGCCTAATATGTACTGTCCAGTATTTGTGTAAGAAGGAAGGCCAAAAGAGAAAGTGAAAGAAAGACAGACACTGACATAATAATAATAATAATAATAATAATAATAGTAATAATAATAGTAATACTACATTGTATTTCAGAACGTCTTTCAAAACACTGAAGGACATCATACATTGTAATTAGGCAAATATAAAGATATAAAACATTTGGCTGAGGTATATATTCTATATATCTGTATTAACCATTTGACTAAAGCAGGAGTAAACATTATAAGATACATTTAAATTAAAAAGATTTGGGAAATATATACATAATAAATAATAAAATAATACATGCTTTTTGGGAGAGCATGGGAGTCAAGTAACAGTGGAACAAATGGTTAAATGTTAAATGCAACTTTGAAGACATGAGTCTTGAGAAGATTAGCAAATGAGGTGACCGTGCTAGCATATCGTACAGTATGTGCTAGGGAAGGGCGTTCCAGAGTCTGGGGGCAGAGCAGCTGAAGGCCCGAGCCCCCATGGTGGAGAGGTGGAATGGGGGG
>JAODOY010003136.1:2500-11729 GCA_025399855.1 Forbesichthys papilliferus | reverse complement strand
TCTCTCTCTCTCTCTCTCTCTCTCTCTCTCTCTCTCTCTCTCTCTCTCTCTCTCTCTCTCTCTCTCTCTCTCTGTAGTAGTAGTGTATATCTGGAACACATTTCCCATTCTCACAAGTCGTCCTGGCGTTGTAGGCTACCAGCTGACAGTCACTACACCCAGCTGACCCACCCACCCTAATAGCCACTGGCCCTTAGAAGCATATGCTATGCTTTGAAGGAAGAAGCTTCCTTTCAAATAGTCTCCACCATTTTCTCTCTATTGCTGAGTCCGTAGCAGAACACAACCATCGACTTGGCTGCTCCTCCTGTTTACTGTTCAGTTGTAGCGCTTGTCTTCAGTTCTGTATATTTGTGTATTTAGGTTGTGTTGGTTACTCTTCACATGCCTGTTAACCCTCTTGCCGTATGATTCCGTCAGCTGCAGGCTTCTGGGGGTTAAATATTGTTAGATACACATGTATGCATATGACGAGGAGCCTTTCAAACTAAGCAAATCCTCCGTAGATAAACTGTTATAGCATACTGATTATGTTCTAATAAACTGCTTACCAGACGAGAGTGGCTTGACAGAAATTACATTGTGGTTTGTCTGTTTGTCTGTTTGTCTGTTTGTTTGTTTGTTTGATAGTTCATCTCCATTCATCCAGTGAGTCAGTTGTTTTCCCAGAGCAGTTCTCAATTGGAGCATAGGCCCACCACAACAGCATTGATTGAATTATGATTTATTTGTTTCTGGTTATTTAATTTCGTGCTTGTTAGCGCTTTTTAAATTATGATTACACCCATGAGTATTATCGCAGACTTGTAGATCTAGCATCGTCTCTTATTTTGGCCAAGGAGTAGCCTACTCGTATCAACAAATCAGAGTATTGAACATTTATAGAACGGTTATTGAAAGGTTTGATGCTGAAGTTGAATTGTTCTTGCTTCAATAGCCAGACAAATTGCAGTCTCACCTCACAGTCAAGATGGCCGCCAGTTAGTCAAGTTATGCAAAGGGTCATTGGCGTCAAGGAGAATAACATTGCTCTAAAGCTGAGAGTCGTGCGTGGTCATAATAAGGATGAACACTGATGTCGTCTGAATGGTATAAGTAGTAGGGAGGTGTGAATATGTCTTTCAGAAGGCCTCACGCTCAGTCGTTGTGACGGACACGTGCATCGTACGCTAACAGATATGGGCCAGCACCCCTCCAGAGGTCGTAACTGCATTTATCATCCCATTTTGGACAGACTTTCCTTCCCTTCAAACAAAATAATTGGTTTCAGTTGGTGTTTCCAACATGCCATAACTTGATCTGACTGGGAATGGGAGGATAGGTCAGAGATAAATGGGTGACAATCCATAAATGATGTCACACCTGTCAGAATTAGGCCAGCCCCTATGGATCCTGTTATGCATTAATTGGGTTATGAGCGTTTGGAGTGATTGTTAAGGCATCCGTAATGAAGGAATGTTACGACATGACGGGTTTTGGGATGGTAAGCCGGCCTGAAAGGTGTGGTCGAAATGTTCGTGGCAATAAACACGTTGGCCAGTTGAACTCAGTGTCCGGTGAGATATTATTAGTTATTTGGACATAACAGATCCCTTCAGACAACAGAACTGACCACACCACTGGGAAAACAAACCTTTTCTATCAGTGGGTCGTTGGTTTGTCAAACTGGTAGATCGTAAATCCCTTTTCTTTACCTCCACGTGTCTCTCCCTCTATCCTCCTCTCTGTGTCATTCTTCCTCTCGTCATGCGTCCTTCCGCACGCTCCCTCTCTCGGTTCCTCCGCCATCTCTCCTATAACTTCCCTTTTACTCAATGTGCTCCTCCTTCGCCTCTTCTCCTCTCAGCACGGGTCCCCCCCCATCCCCACACTGTCACCACCATGACTCCCCCACGAGCACCCCTCCCCCCAGAGTGCCTTCCCCTGTCCCACTGACGCCACACGTTGCTCCCATCCCCCGTAACCACTTCAAACATCCAGCACCATCAAAGCCCTGTGTTTGGCCAGCGATGTCAGCCAGCCAGGCAGCCAGGCAGCTAGGCAGCATGTAAGCCAGCCAGCCAGCCTTCTGCTTCGACTTAAAATGACTCTGGTCCCAGTCGCACGGGCTGCTTTCCCCTTCTGATACACATCAAAGATCCAGTTAAACCCCCTTTTTCTCTTTTTGCTGCCTTTTTAAAAAAATGTACTTCTGACGCTTGAGGTTTTCTTATTCTCAATCTCTCTCTCCCTCCCTCCCTTTTTATATATATCTCGTTCTCTCCATCATCTTTTCCACCCTTCTCCTAGCCACAGTCGGTAACGACATGCACACACACAAGCGCACATTTGCTTCGGTTGCGCCGGCTTTGCAGTTTTCTCGCTGATTTTAATTAGTTACATTTTCAAACCGCCGCACAAACAAACACGTATTCCGTACGGTACACACAGTACTGTGTTTATAAAGCATGAGTTAACACGCAACATGCAAGCTTATCTCAGTCCTAGTCAAGATGGCATCACAACAGAAAAGACTAAAGGAATTGCTTACGTTCACAACTTCACATTCACGTGTGCAGCATACAGTGTCTTGTCTTATTCTGTGTGTGTGTGTGTGTTAGTGTGTGTGTGCGCGTGTATTTTTTGTATGTTTGCATGAGTAAAGAAGAGTGCACTGTAAAAAAGCATAAAGCGTAATGGTATAGGAAAAAAGGCGGGAGATGAGAAAGCAAGGGAGAGCAACACATTAAGAGTGAGAGAGTCCCCTTTCTGAAGACAGAAATAAGCGTTGTGAGACAGGAAGTGGACAGAGTAGGCTATGACACATCACAAAGGCATCCATACCGTGTTTAAAAGCTTTACATGCCACATGTGGTTGTTTCCAGTGTGGTTGTATCATCTTTTTTTGGGTGGGGTGAAATGTGTATGTACTACCAACATCCACTAGATGGCGCCCCTCTGTGTAAAAACTTGGCAGTGACTCACGTGGACACAGGGGCTGTGACAGATTTGCTGACTGAATTGGTCCCCTGTTGTAGTCATGCTGGTTATAGTGACAGTGATCTGACACGATTTCAACCTGTAGGAAATGGAAACAGACTGGATAAAGGGGAAAATATATATTTTTAATGTGAGTCAGCTTATGAACCAGAGTCAGAAGATGACACTGACACTAAGAATGCATGATTCCACTACTACTACTACTACTACTACTACTAATAAGAAGATAGGTAATAATAAATATGTGTATCTGCTGTAGAACTGTAGATAGCATTGGACTCCTGTTTCTTGTTTTACATTGTGCTTTTAGAATGTAGAGCACCTTCTGTGGTTTTAATCAGTGCACTGTCCATTTCAGAATGTTAAACCACTCTCTTTGACGTTTAAAGGACAATCAATTCCAGACACATTTGTTTGAACCTCGACGCAAATCACACGTAGAGAATCGGAGAAAGTTGCAACAGTTGAACTAGCTAAACCGCATCATACAGCTGTTTAGCTCAAAGAGAAACTTTATTTAGGGTGCACCCCTATTAAAAACACTTTTGTGTTCCTTCAGAGAAAGTTTTAATATTCAAAAGGAGCCACTATTGCGGTTCTGTGCGCCAACGTACCAAATAAAGAGCCACATCTGAGAGATGCAATAGATGCAAAAAAATAATTCAAACATTTTCATGTGTAAAGAAAAAAGCGGGCAAACAAATTTGGAGGGGGGAGAACAGCGGTATTTATAGAGTGGTGTGAGAGACTTCGCAATGACAGGAGTCTAATGAAGTGGAGTTTGGGTTTTGATTCACAGTGCGGTGAGTGTGTGGGTCCCTCTCCGACCGTTACTGCATTCCTCTGCAGCCCCAATCCCTTGCGTGGTGCACAGAAACCACCTCAGCCAGCCAAGGCAGGCAAAGGGTGCCCTCAAAATAGCATGTTCTTTAACTTGGGCAATCCTTTGTAATAATTCCTACAGTGGAGACCGAGACAGATCAGCTTCATACACATTTCCTCCATAGGAGTAGAAACTTGCATGGATGTACAAAACAGCAGATGCAGGCCTGGCTGTATCTAAACCTGCAGACCTGGTGTGTGAATGACACCTCCAGTATGGAAAGCAGACATAACAGCATTATTGACACATTTGGTACTGTGTGTAGGTGTTCTGATTGTATTTTCATTTTCTACTTAGTTTTCTCATGAGTGTTCATTGTGTATTTATTTGTGATTCACGTTGCAAACCCGAATGCACTGGCCATGTGTTCCTTGATTTTCACTTTAAGTGGGATTAAGCTAGAGCTAAATACAGTGCAATAATGCCACTATGGACATGGACATATTTACAGTGTATTCATTATTAATTGTCTTAACTGTAGAAATGCACCAGCTACTTTACCTACTGTATACACGTATGTTTAAAAAATATATATTTATAAACAATAAACAAAGATTAATTGCACACATGTTTTTATCCAGTGAGTTGCATTAGTTTTCGTTGTTGACTTTACTCCCAGTATTTTTTGATATTTTTCTCACAGCAATCTACAGGAAATAGGCAGAATACATTCTGTAGATGAGCAGACATTAACCACAAAGCTCACTGCACATCTCTTCACTAGCACATTAATGTCAACTGAAAGGTGTGACAAAAGGTTGCGTTTTTCAAACACAACTTAATGCATGGTCTACTAGTTTGATGCATCAGCAGCACAAGCTACCAAACACTTAGAATTAGCCACATGCTCATATCCTCGAGCTAGCTAATCTCTACAAGATCAGTGCACCCTAAAGTACTATAAGAACAGTCCTGTTCATAGTAGTAGAACTGTGGATAGCCTAGGCAATGCGTCCAGTGTGTTCTCCTCACCCTGTTGTATGCGTTTTTGGTGTTATAACAAAATTATCGTTTCAGACAATTTTCCAGTTTGACCTTTAAACTGAATCTTCAAAGGGTTGGGCCTGGTTAGTACCTGGCTTGTTGTTTCCTCCAATCATGAGATGTTGTGGGGCAGTATGAAACTATGCTGACTGATGCTTCAGGTGTGTTTACTCTGTTTTTAACTTATTTTGGTATCTATTTATTTATTTCTGAAATATTTTGCACAATGTTGTGTGTTTAAATGTCTGTATCTGGCTTGAGGTACCAAATGTTCTCAGAAAAGTTCAAGAATCTATCTAGCTATCTATCTATCTATGGAGGGATATACTTTTTGACCTAAATATGTATTTTCCGACTTCTATACTGTATATCAACACATACCAGCATGTTGTTCAAAGCATTGTGTGTGTGTGTGGGTGTGTTTCTTACTAGTCTTTAGTTGCAGGTATGACAGGAGTCACACATAC
Organism: Forbesichthys papilliferus; assembly: GCA_025399855.1. Lineage (NCBI taxonomy): Eukaryota > Metazoa > Chordata > Actinopteri > Percopsiformes > Amblyopsidae > Forbesichthys > Forbesichthys papilliferus. The sequence continues at coordinate 6,416 of JAODOY010003136.1, read as the reverse complement.
ACAAATAAACACTCACACGCCCACCCACCCACACATACACACACATGCAAAATAATTGCATATATGAACAAATTTATTTGCAATTTCCAGTTTTTGCACATTATAGTACTATATTCAAATCTGTAGTACATAGAGATGAGCAGGTTATACTAAAAACAAGTGAGCAGGAAGACAAATAGCGATGAAATTTGGCAGAAGCTTCTGATGGCTTAGGATAACAACAAACACAATAGCAGCTAAATCATTATCCTATTCTTTTAAGGCGTGACTAATTCTAATATTCAAGATACATTTCTTGTGTAAACCGATTTGTTGGCTGATGGACAATTTTTTAATTGCCAAAGGTTTAGATATAACCAAGATTAATTGTAAAATTGTAACATTTAAACTAGCTATTAATGTTTGGTGCAGCAGAATTAGTCGTGTAACCTGGATTTGATACAGTTTACTGTAAGTTTGGCTATGTACATTTGATATCGGTCTCTTCTCTAGCAGTCTAACTAATCTAATATTGACTGGTGCTACCGTCTTCCTCAGCAATCAGTATCGGAAATGAAATAATACATCTGAAAAATAGATCTCCCGCCAGCAAACTGTTTAACTAGGGGGAATTTTGTAACATAACAACATACTGCCATTGAATCAGTTTTCTCTTCTCGCACCCAGAAACCAAAAAAATAATGTTAAACGCCTGTGAATATAAGGAAAAGTAGTTAAACTATAAGCAAACATATGTAGATTTATGAACCATATGTCTTCAAACGACACTCACCAGAACTTGTATAGTTTTTCTAGGACTATAGGCCCTAGAAAGTGTTGCTTTGCCCAGAGCCTTTGAATCTAACAGTTGGCAGATTTTGGCCCGTATGAATATCTGAACAATAGTATGTGGATTTATAAAGCATTATATCTCTTCAAACCACATTCTCCAGAACTTATCGTTTCTTCCAGGGCTAGTAGGTGTTGATTGGCTCAGTGCCTTTGTATCTAACAGTTGGCAGATTCTGTCCAGTCTGAATATGGCTTGGTGGCGTCTTGTAACGAGTGGGGCATCTGAATGCATGGGGCTGTGGTTTTACTGTATAGCTGTGCTAGTGGCCTCTATCTGTCACTGTCTGTAGCTCACATTCCTGCACACATGCACACACAATACAGCACGCACATACATTCTGGTCTATGTGTGTATGCTTGTGTTGCTTGTTGTGCTGCAAGCTAAGAACGATGCACGCAGGGAATTTCCCTGTTGTAGCATTCTCTCACTTTATCAACACCAGGAGGATGTGTTTTAGGGGCGCCACGACACTATCTGCCTGCCCACCTCGTCTTTAATTCTCCACTTCCACTCCCATGTATGTCTGTTGTTCTTTGTCAACCTCTCTCTCTCTCTCTATCTGTCTATCTCACCAACCCCTCCCCCCTTCCCCTTCCTTCATCACTGTCTCCTTTCTCACCTCCGGTCTCTCAGACAGACTAGCGGTGCAGGTATTTCATACGTACGCTTTGACCGTGTGATGTTGTGGAAGACCACACAACGCACGGCACCTACCTGCACCATGGTGAGGTGATGTGTCAGTGCTCGTGGGTGTGACGGTTAGGTTGCTTCCCCTAGCTCCCTATAGCTCTGGCTTAAGCGCATACGTGTGTGAATAGTGAATAATGGCCCAGGCACACTGCAAGCAGCAACAAATGGAGCGATATTGTGTCTAACTGATTTGCTCCAATGCAAAGTAAGACTGCATTTTCTATCTTTCGGTGCTATGTGTGGGTATATTTTTTTGATCATTAGACAAAGATGTTGACACTTCCTCTGCTCCCACCACAGAAATGTATTAGAACTGCAGTAAGCATCTCTTTACCGCCATCACTATCTTTTGTCATCTAAATCTGACATGTTCAGCCTCAGTGCTTTGATACATGCAACTGAGATAAATTATCAATAAATATTAAGTGCACTAAACTATAAATAATGGAATATCTTCAAGGTCACCACAATAAAAGCAGTTTTTGTCTGGAAAGTTGAACACTTTTTAGTTTTTAATTCCAAAAGGCTATATTCTAATATATATATATATATATATTTGAAAATCCCAACACTACAAAATACAGTTTGACCTGTGACATGCTAGGCTACAGGATGACTCAGCATTAATGTTTGTTAATTAAGTCCTTAGTATTACAGATATGGTGCACGGATGCAGTATAGACAATCCACAACAGCACAGCATCAATGTCTCATGTTGAGAAACTTATTTTGATGTAAACACCACAACCACAGTCCTTATATTACACCCTAGAAACTACACACTAAACATTTAAGAAGAGACTAATAACGTGCTGTCTGTTTGCATGTGTGTGTGTGTGTGTGTGTGTGTGTGTGTGTGTGTGTGTGTGTGTAGGCTGATATTTATTTCTATGTAGTATTGTATTTAGTTTTACTGAAGGTCATTCCAAAGCAAACCAGGTCAGGTGCAGCAACAAGCATCATCTTGAGAAAAGGAGGGTTAAAGTTATGGATTAAATGAAGCAGGGCAGGTGGGCGGCGTTTGCTCATAGTTGTGGTCCCTTGTGACTCATTTAATGCATGTCACAAACTGGGTTTGAATAAGCGGACACCCACATATTGGGTCTTTTATTGGTATATTTGATTTGCGTGATGAATTTGAACAGTTACGAGTGCAAACTGGACGAATATGGATTTATTGTCTACAGTGAGCTCTTACTTGAGGTATTGTAAAGTGAATACTCATATGCGTATATTCCTGTGATGACTGTGTGTGTGGGTGTTAGTGACTCGCATGTGGTAATTTATCTTGTCCAAAATTGCAACTACATAGTTTCTCTTAACCCTTTCTTGACAGCTTTAGAAAAACATTACTGCATTATTAAAGTGAAATTACATTACATTGTGATTTTTTAAAATGTAGATAATACGTAGTTAATTTATAATGCTCAAGGAGAATGTTCTTTCGTCATATTTGATGTTTGTTTTTGATTTTATTTAGCTATTACATCTACAGTAGTATACTGTAGTGGATAATACATTTGATTATATTTCTATATTTTTAGCATTTTATGTTTATAAATATACAAATATACTGTAGGTCTAATGTACTCTAGAACCAATTACATATAAGTTCTATTTTCCATTGTCGGATGGTATAATAACTCCATTGCCAGCGCCAAATTAACTTTAGCGTTTAAAGGTAAGGTGCTATTATTAATAATTAGATTTAAATAGATTGTTGTATAGCAATAAAAACAATATTGATACTAACAGTATTTTCATCCACAATAAATTTTCTATTTTAATTCTGTCAGTTCTGCAATACACATGGATTGTCATAAAATCAACAAAAATGGGAACAATTACATAGCAATTGGGGCCCAAGTCCTGCTTGTTGCAATTTGAAACCAAAAGAAACAAACACAGTAATTCATAGGTAATTCTTGTGTACATACATTTCACCACATAATTACTGAGAAAATACCAGGTCACATATGTGCCCCGTAAAATAAATTGTAGTTTACTGAGCATTGCTGTTGGCCTTAGTACTGTAAATAAACTAGGATGCAATTTTATAAAATCACTTAAACGTATCTTGTGCCATCGCAGGCTAACAAAATATAATTGCTGAGATGCTTTTTGTTGATCTTAGATGGCCTTTTTTGATTTGTGTATATTTATTCCTTTTTGAGATAAATAATGTATTTGGAAAAAACAGTAAATCCCCTATTTGATTACCTCCATCTTACATGTCTGTGTAGAATGAACTGATCCTCCATTGGGCCAAACCTGCATCTAGTTAGTCTCCAGATAACAAGAATAGCCTGTAGCTTATCATAACGTATAAGGCACTGGAACAGGAATGCACAATTCTACATTTCGCTGATTCGTGTTCTTGGCAACAAGAATAAA
>JAODOY010003135.1:0-11729 GCA_025399855.1 Forbesichthys papilliferus | reverse complement strand
ACAGATTCTGAGGGAGCACACTATGGCATCGACTGGATTTCTATATTATCAATAATGTAGTTATCCGATTAATCGAAAAATAATTGCTAGATTAACAATAGTAAAAATAAATAATCATTAGATTAATCGAGAAATAATTGTTAGATTAATTGACAAAAAAATAATCATTTGGTATAGCACTAATCTGGCTACCTGTATCTGTTTGTCAGGAACAGAAATTGAGCATGTGACTCAGTATCTACAGTATCTCTCGGCTACTCTGAAAAAAGGTGCGCTTCAAAAGCTCTCCGCCCCTTCAACACTCTGAATGCACTAAAACACACACTGCTGACTTCACTCCTCAGGCCAAGTGCAGGAATGGTGGGAGAGACAAACAAATCAAAAGATTTATAACTGTCGATATAAACAATATTGTCAAATTTTTCATCTCTTTTGAAAATATACCGGTATAAAATAAATACCGGTATATCGCCCAGCCCTAATTCCTGTGTTTCTGTCCTCTAGCCGGACGTGACAATCACTCCCAGAGTGCGCACCCCCGATCACATGGTCACCTGGACCGGCCCCGGCTTCTCCCGGGTCAAAGATGGCGCAGGCCTGGTGTTTTCGGTGGATAACATTCCCTACGCCATGGAATATGACATCCTGTTACGCTACGAGCCTGAGGTGGGTTGCTGTGATAAAGGCACACTCCTTGATTTGTGTGAGGACTGTCTTGTGAAGTTCCAAGCCTGACAGTGTATAACATGTATGGCTTGCACTCGTCTCTGCTCCTTCCTCCTGGGTTAGCCATGTACTACATGTAATTTCAGTTGTTTGAAAACATACACTGACCTCTCTCCACACAACCAAATCAAGGGTGTGTGTGTGTGTGTTTGTGCGCGTGTGCAGTCCACAGAGGACTGGGAGGCTATAGTGAGCATCACATCTGTTCTGTTACCTAGCAGCATACGTTGTGGGAACCTGCTGCCAACAGAAATGCTCTACACCGTCACGCTACCACACCGCAAGAGGTACAGTACACCGCGTGTGTCGTTTCTGTTTGGATTGTTGGTGCCGGTGTGAAACCCAGAAGGAAGGTAATTGGTCAGGGATTGAGAGTCACCCTCACCCTCACCCTTCCTGAACTGTCTCAACACAGCAGTTAATTCACATAACTACTGTATAATGTGGACATACTGTACAGTATGTCTTTACAGGTAAAGTATGTGCCAATATTGCTAAAAGGCATGTGCATGTGTGCACGCACACACACACACTCACACTCACATACATATGTACGGTACAGGTAATTGGTCACTTGAAGGTGAAGGAATACAGTAAAGATGTTTGTTGTTCAAAGTACAGTTACTTGGTGAAGATATCATGGTGCTCACGTTACTCTGTTAAATCCAGCTGAACATAATATTTCTTTTCACTTACATAGTTGTGGAGTTGAATAACTACAGTATGACAATATAGTTGTCTGTGTATTTCATGGCAGCCCTATTGTCATGTAAGCCTGTTTGAACTTGAATGAGCTGTTTTGGCCTTCATTGTGCTCCGTTGCTATTTCAACATAGCCTCAGGCTATGCTTGCTATTCAGCCAAATGGTGATAACATGGAAATGTTCAGCATACCAGAGCGCTCAGGTAAGACTGATTTCAAAGTGTGACAAAGGAACAAATGTGCCGTTAAGCTTTGCACACTCTAAGGTAGAGAGCAGGGCAAATGTACGTTGTAAATACATTCGCTTCATAAACCTTAGCTTTTCTCCTGTGTCTGATTATTTCAGAGAATGCTGTAAATAGTCTGTGAACAGTGCCATGCTAGCAATAGCATTATCATTGCAGTGAATGTTTGCCCAGGGTCACCGATACAATTAACTGAGGAGACCGAAATGTGAAGCCAGCCTTATGTCAGTGTTTTGACATGTTTTTTTCAATAACCTAGGGTGTTTGCACTATTAGTCCAGACAATCTGTGTTTTTACCCAGGGATAGGAGTCATCTCTCGGAGTTGTGTGAGCCATAGGGCCATCCATAGTATACCTGTCACAAAAATGAGTGGGGGTGGCAGAAACCAAACGCAGGTTGGAAGTATAACAATCTGGAGTTTAATCTAAAATCAAAACACTCACCAGTTACTGCAAACAATAACCGACAGAGACAGGGAGAAACAGAGGGCTACATATACTAAAGCTAATTAAGGGAATGGGCAGCAGGTGTGTGTAATGACAATAATAAAGACAAGCAAAAGAATGAAGGGAAACCCCAGGAAGCATGGCAGGGCCATTAAGCCGTGACAATACCATTATATATTTAGTGGATCCAGGTAAATTCAGGGGGTCATGTCACATAAAATGTGCATATCTGTTTCTCAACATGCTTTTTTTCACATACATCACAACCTTCATATATGACCTGTTTATATGCACCTTAAATTTACAATTAAAACATCCAAACATAATCAAGGTTAAACACAGTTTAATGTCTGAATTTTCTGCAAATGGGTTTTCTTAGTAATATGTGTTTCCATGAAAAGCATGATGCATATTAACGCTAGGGGTGCACAATATATCGATTCAGTATCGTTATCGCAATATCACGTTGCGCAATATCATATCGAATATGTTGCAATATTCAGGTCTATTCTTTAGACGTCAATAGCTTTTATGAAGTGCACCGATGCTAACCTCTTCACACTGTAGTTTATATCCTGTTCAAAAGTCTTTCAGATTGGGAACTCATCTGGAAGTTCCACCTCTGCCCAAATCTGACTGCCTCTGTACACTGCATCTTTTCTTTGCTGGTCTCTTCTGTGATTGCTTCCTGATCCAGAAACAATTAGCAAATTGACCCAGACCATAGATGCAGGGGTCCAATTTAGAAAAGACAATGTGTGCTTTGCTTTGAGGAAGGTTAGGAGCAAAGTCCAGGGGGTTTAGGGGGAAATAACTAAAAAGATGGTGATTGAAGTCACTACAACACTACGTTGCTGTTTCTGTTGCTGTAGGACAAGATAAGGCTCTTGTTTGTGTGTAAATGCAAATATTTATTCACATGTGATCACCTACCCATTGATTGAGTGTTTCAACCTAATTATGCAAGCTAATTATGTTTACATTCACTTAAGTACTGAATGTGTGTGTGCTTATGCATGTGTTGGCTTCATGTTTCTTCAGGTACGTCCATATTCATAGGCCGTTTTGTTTCGAGCCTAGCAACCGCTACATTGTGGCCATCAGATTCCAGCGCCACGGCGTTTCTCAGAGACATCTCACTGCTTTTATTCTTATTGACTCGGTGAGAAATGAATGCATCTTAACATTCAGCCCACAGAATACAATCATTAATCTGTATATACCAGAGGCAATAAAATGAAATACAATTCTGAATGCATTATCAGCAGGGTCCCATAGTGTGGATTGTTGCTCTGGTGTTGCCACCTAGTGGTATAGAAATACAACTGCATTTTATATTTACTTGCTGAAAATATGGGGTGTGGAGCATGAGGTTCCAACACCCACTTTGTTGCAACTATTTTCCATGCTGCCCAAAAAGCTGGTGCTGATCCCCAAATACACGGAGCTTCCGGGTCTCCAAGGCAACGAGGCGGAGGCGGAGCAGCGTCGGGATGAGATGATTCGCTACATGTGTCTGGATTCCTTCATGATTACCCCGATGCCCCAGTTGGCTGAGATGTGCGCTAAACTGATATGTAGCATATCTGCCATTATCCACGACGGAGCACTGCGTACGTACATGCACACACACACAAGATACACCCCTGTGCCCTCACAGTAAAGCAACATCTCTCATCCCTCCCGTCACTGGCTGTGGGTCTATAACAGGGCAATGCTTCTTCCTGCAGCTTGCCAGTGTGACCCTCAAGGCTCCCTCAGCACAGAGTGTGACAAAGTCGGGGGTCAGTGTCGCTGTAAAGCCAACGTGTTTGGCCAACGCTGTGACCAGTGTGCCCCAGCGACCTACGGCTTTGGACCTAATGGTTGCACTGGTAAGCCTGTTTCATTGTATCGCATGCGCCTCAGGTTTTCATGTTACACGTCTGCTAAGTGTATATCCTTGCAGGTGGGTGTAATGAACACATTAAAAGTGCTGAATAGTTCTCCTGGATATACTGTATCACACTGGTAGACTGGTTTAAATCTTATTTAAAGACTCACCTTTTCAAGTCTGCTTTTGTAAAAGTAAGGGGATTGTCGGCTTTTGGTATTAATTACATTTTTGATTGGTTAATAAATTATTGATGCATTATTAATGTATTTATCTGTCATGCTCATTGTAAGGTGCTTTGGGCTGAATGATCAGAAAGACGCTGTATCAAATACAGTTCTTGTGATTCCTGCTGACATTACTAGAACACGTGCATCATATCAAGCAGCGTCCTAACCTCTTGCCCTGCGTCCTGTGGTCCCCAGCATGTGACTGCCACTCCCAGGGCTCAGTGAGCCACCAGTGTGACCGCATGACAGGCCAGTGTCCCTGCAGGCAGGGGGCGTCAGGGCGCCAGTGTTCCCAGTGCCACCCGGGCCAGTGGGGGTTCCCCAGCTGTGTGCCCTGCCAGTGTAACGGCCACACGGAGAGCTGTGACCCACAAACCGGAGAGTGTCGCCAGTGCAGGGACTACACAGTAGGACACCACTGTGAAAGGTGACCTGCCATGGCTGGATTATTGATAGGCCCTTCTGGCTGTGATGCGTAGTGCACTAAGTGCTAAGTGCGCAGTAAGTTAACGGAGAGCACTTAAAGCACTACGCACAGTAAGTGAATGGAGTGGAGCACTTAGTGCACTACGCACAGTAAGTGAATGGAAAGCACTTAAAGCACTATGCACAGTAAGTGAATGGAAAGCACTTAAAGCACTACGCACAGTAAGTGAATGGAAAGCACTTAAAGCACTATGCACAGTAAGTGAATGGAAAGCACTTAGTGCACTACGCACAGTAAGTGAATGGAAAGCACTTAAAGCACTACGCACAGTAAGTGAATGGAAAGCACTTAAAGCACTATGCACAGTAAGTGAATGGAAAGCACTTAGTGCACTACGCACAGTAAGTGAATGGAAAGCACTTAAAGCACTATGCACAGTAAGTGAATGGAGAGCACTTAGAGCAGTAATGCCGGGTTCACACTACACTATTTTAGCCCAGTTTTCAGCTCGCCAATGAGTTTTTTGAGCTCACAGACAAAAGCCCCAACTCAGAGGGAAATCACAGCTCTCTCCCCTGAGCGACAATCGTGTAGTGTGATTTGCTCACAACACAAGCTAATAGTGTCTGCAACATGTCGGCAAGGCGTCGCTAGGCCTGACTGGATATGTAGCAGGTTAAATATCTGGACCTGTCGGGGAGTCCACATCCTGTAGTATGAACGGTGTTGTGACTGGTAGTGACAGCGGCGACGACCTACAGCCAATGAGAGCTCCAGTTTGACTTGGTCGGGGGAAACATCTTGTAGTGTGACCCCCCCATCTCAGATCAGTCACGTAGTGTGAATTACACGACGACGTCAAGACGCGTGATTACAAGAGAGACCGTCGTGTAGTCTGAACCCAGCATAAGTGAATGGAGAGCACTTTCAGTACAATACAGTCATTGGTTTTCTAATGGTTCATATTTAATCGATATCTTAAATGTGATACTATTTCAACTAAAATTATGTGGCATTTATAGAAATTAATGTTTATTGTGTTATACTGTATATTTTAGACCATGTACAAATCTGAAAATGGATAATCTAAGTATCGCTTACTGACCATTAAAAACTGTTATAATAACTTATAAGTTGATTCATATAACTTATAAGTTATTATAACCAAATAACTTGATTCATATAACAAATGCAATAAGTCACATTCCCTGATTTGTCCCAGGTGCTTGGATGGATATTTTGGGAACCCAGTCCTGGGCTCGGGGGACCATTGTCGCCCCTGCTCTTGTCCCGGGAGCCCAAGAAGCGGTCATTTCAACGGAAACACCTGCCAGGCTGACCACTCATCCAACCAGATCTTGTGTAACTGCAAACACGGCTACACCGGTGAGTACAGCCATCGCCATGTGTCCAGCCAGTGTGATCACATACACATGAATCAAGTTATTTGGTTTGGCTGTCACACTTTAGAGGGCATTAGAGAGAGGGAATACAACCACAATCGTGCTTCCCATCAACAAATACAGAATGACAAAACAACATATGGAATATTGAATGGTTAAACGATAATAGGGGCAAGGCAGTCTAAGGGTCCCAGCCAGAAGGTTGTAGGGTCCTACCTGTAAGCATCCTTGTAATGTCATGTCATTGTATTGCATGACCTCATTAAACCTCACTCACTGCTCATTTTCAATTGGACCCCGCAGGTTCCCGCTGTGACCGCTGTGCTCCGGGTTACTATGGCAACCCAGAGCAACCGGGCGGCCAGTGCTGTCCGTGCGAGTGCAGCAGGAACATCGACACCGAAGACCCGGGGTCATGTGACCCCAGGACCGGCCAATGCCTGAAGTGTCTGTACTACACCGATGGCCCCACCTGCGCAGTGTGTAAACAGGGTTACTATGGCAACGCACTGGACCAGGACTGCAGGCGTGAGTGATGGCTGAAGTGGCCTGTCTGCTGTGTATACACAGTATTATACAGTACCTCGGGTGCTTTTAATGTGAGAGTACCCATCAGTCCTTGCATGTGCACAGGCTGCACGTGTGTGCGTACCGGCACCAGCCAGTCGGCTTGCACCAACGGGGAGTGCGACTGCGACAGGCACACAGGCTCATGCCACTGCAGGGAGCACGTGGGGGGCCACAACTGTGACCGGTGCGCCCCCAACTACTGGAACTACGGCCGGGATGCAGGCTGTGAGCCCTGCAGCTGTGACCCCCAGCACTCCCTGGGGCCTGACTGCAACATGGTAAGTCTGGGAGCTAACAGCTCTCTTGACGCTGTGCAGAGCCAAGTGACTATCTTAGAATTGACTACACAAGTCCTGTTTAACAAGCAGCATTACATGAGAACCATAGAGCGTCTCTGTACTGGATAGTACTGGTTAATAAGAGGTCAAATGAATGCATACATTCATTTAGTTGGTTCATTTTATTCGTTTGTGTGTTGGCCATGTTTGTAAGTAGCAACAACAATTAGCTGTAATCGTGCTGTCAAACCCTCTAGCTCACAGGCCAGTGCCGCTGCCAGCCCGGCTTTGGGGGGAAACGGTGCAACGAATGTGAGCAGTTCCACTGGGGGGACCCGCGGGTGCACTGTGAAGGTGACTGCTCTAAGATTACACCATTCACTTGGCTAGTAGGAATTATTATATTTAAATAGCTAACTTTAATATCAATAGTCTGTGTTTCTAATGACAGTTACATAATGTAGATGCATCTTCAGAACACGTATTAGGATATAGAGGAATGAGCCTTCTTGTACCATTTCTTCATCAGCTTTAATCTCATCTTTCTTTTTATTTGTTCAACAGAATTAAAGCTATGTGACAGTATTCAGACTATTTTTCCCACATTAGCTTAAATGTGTTGTCATCACTGCACACCCAACAGCCCATAATGACAGAAAATAAATTTATCTTTTTATTCACATTGTGAGTGTACAGTATAAATTGATTGATTTACAACAATGAACACCTTTAATTAAAACTTCAATGGAAGTGGACATGGAAATGTGTAGGGGTCTTCTGAAGGCACTTTGTACAGTATGTGTAACCAAGGCAACCTGACTGCTATTGACTGATCCCTGCACATGTTCCTGTCCCGCCACAAGAATGTAACTGCCACCCGCGTGGCTCCGAGACGGGCCAGTGCGACCGCACCAGCGGGGCGTGCGTGTGCAGCGAGGGTGCGGAGGGCCGCCACTGCGACCGCTGCGCCCGCGGCTTCACGGGCGTCTTCCCCAAGTGCGTCCAGTGCCACCCCTGCTTCCAGCAGTGGGACGATGCCAGCTGCCAGCTGCAGCGCGACCTGGAGCACATCCAGGTCGCCGTGGCCAACCTCCTACAGGGCGGCACGCCGGCACCCGGCGGCGGGGACACTCGCATATGGGCGCTGGAGGAGAAGCTGGAGCAGATCCAGCACCTGATCAGAGGGGGCGACACTGACAGGATCCAACAGCTGATTGGACAGAGCATCGATGACCTCAGGTGAGGTCTGACTGGTTGATTGGCTGGTTGATTGACTGACTGAATGGTTGATTGGCTGGTTGATTGACTGACTGAATGGTTGATTGGCTGGTTGATTGGCTGGTTGGTAGGAAGATGTAAATAACAGAAGGGTTTAAGTAAAGGGCTTTTAAAACCATCTCCATGAATATACTGTATGTGTTTCCCAGAGTTGAGGTCGCGTTGACAGACGGCCGTTTGATGGGCTTGTCCCAGGAGCTAAATGGAACCATGGAGAAAGACGAGGCACTGAGGAAGGTGCTGTTGGACCTGGAGAAAGAGCTCCGAGATGTCAACAACACCTTGGTGGACAAACAGCTGCAGCTGGACAACTACCTCAGCTCTGGGTTCACAGGTACACTGAAACACTGTTTAGTATTTAGCTGTGCTTCTATGCTTAACACTACTAAGATAAGTAGGGACCGTGTGGTTCATATGATGTATGTATGTATGTTTGCTCCTCCTTCTTCTTCAGATCAGCTAGAGAATGTGAAGAAATACTACCTGGAGTCGACTGAGGCGGAGCGGAGGTGCAATGCTTCAGTGTCCGGGCCCTCCGGCCCCGTACAGATGTCTAAAGACATCCGCCAACGCACCGAAGACCGCCTGGACGCAGAAAAGGACAAGTTCTTCCGCACACTGACTGCTCAGAGGAAAACACTTGGCGAGCTGGAGAACAACACCCGTGACTTGGACACGAAGGTTCACCACATCAGTAATAAGGTGGGCTGTGTTTCTCATGAATGTAAGCCTTTGATCAGAGTCATTGCGGGCGTTCTCCACCTGAACGCCATGTTGCCATAGCAATCATTTCCGACCTGAATAGAATGAAATCAAAGTGCACTCACACAGAGGTCATCATATAATATCTCTGCAGGGCATCTGAATAGATTCAAACAGTGACTAACGATTGTCGCTCCCCCTCTTCAGGTGTGTGGTGATCATAGCAACGGCAGCTGCCCAGACAGCCCGTGTGGCGGCGCTGGTTGTCGTGACGACAAAGGCCAGCGTGTGTGTGGCGGGGACGGCTGTAATGGCACAATGAGCGCATCGTTAAGCGCGCTCAATATGACCATGGGCGTGTCTGACAAGCTGACCGCTGCCAACCACGACCTGCACAGAATGACCAGGAAGGTGCGTCTACAACACATGTTGTCATATTGTTTTAAAAAAGAACATTGAAAATGTTACGCAGCTCTATTTTTGAATAAAATCTAAATAAAATACAGTCTTACCACTTGTCTGTTTAAGAACATCACCTCCACTTGGAACTGGAAGGTTTCAACTTTAAACTTTAAGGGCCGGCACTGTCCAGTTTCACATACATGGATTAAGCCTTGTCTTAGGCTAAGAACATTTTTTAAAGGTTGTTTTTTTTAGTCTTGGTCTAGGCTTAATCCATGACTGTGAAACTGGACAGTGTAGGGCGAAGTTAAACATGTCTTTCTATTTCACCTGATTTCCAGCACATCCTTTTTATCTTTCTTTAAAGTGCTCACTTATTTGGAGATTACTTCTAATGATATTTATAAACGTTTTCATGCGTTTTAGCTCCAAGAAATAGCCTCCCTGACCCAAGATGTGAAAAACCAGACAATGAACACTCTTGACAAAGCCCAGAAGAAGAAAATCCAGTTTGAAGACTCTAACAGAAAGCTTAAAGATTTTATAAAGAAGATCAGAGACTTCCTCACTGGTATGCTACTGTACACTAACACTGTTTGTGAGGCGTTAATGTAATGTTTCATCTTTCAATCATTTATTATTATGATATTGATTGTATTAACATAACAATAGTCAATCTAAATGGAGTGAAATCTTTAAAATCCTTGAAATAACATTTTAATAAATATCTAAATTAAGAACAGACTAAGTGCTCACATTGCTCTAGCCTTCCATAACATCATGATGTTTTAACAAAACACTGAGCTACTTTACGTCAGTGCTAAGATTATTTCCCACCTAATCATATCCTGTCCAGAGGAAGGAGCAGACCCAGAGAGTATAGAGAAGGTGGCTCGGCAGGTCTTGTCCATCAATCTGCCAGTCAACAAGACCGGCATCGACCAACTGGTCCGGGACATTAAGGACAACCTCGACAACCTCATCAACATCGATGGGGTTTTCAACCATACCGCCGAGCAGCTTGCCAAGGCCAAGAATCTGCTGGACAAAGCTAAAGAAGCTAAGTAAGAAGCACACCATTTTTAGATACAAATATGAAATCCAAATATATTTATGTGTATGTTTTCTATTTTAAATGTATTTGCATCACTGTCCTGCTCCTTTGAATTGTAGTATGTGTTTGTGAAGTGACAATAAAGAATACATCACAGTAGCTGTTGCCGTGGTATCCTACTTGAGCGCTCACAGACACATTTCTTGTGCTCCTGTAGGAATAGAGCAGAGGGTGTGAAGGATATAGCGAACACAACCACACAAGCACTGGACGAGTCTGACAAGGCCATAAAGGAGGCAGAGAGCGCCCTTAAAGAAGCAGTCAGCAACCTCAACGGCACCAGGAATGCAACTGTCGCGGTACAGCATTACACATTTTATGTGGGGATGTCAGTGTTTGACACATTAACACTTTTGACGCAAGTAATGTGCGTATATGGTTCAGTAGTGGTGGAGACTAATTTCAAAACTCCAATGAAGTGTCCCAGATCGTTTGTTGAACAATTGTATATTTAATTAATCTAAATGGTGTGAATATTATCAGGTATAAAATGTATAACAGTTTGAATTGTAGTTTAAAGTTAACAAAAAGTGACTATACGGCAAGATACATCGAAATATTACCCAAGATACAGCATACCTTGGTAGAATGATCAAGACAAAAGCAAAGGAAAATAGACAGAGAGCACATCCAGTCAGTTGGTCCAGAGAAACACCACCAAAAAGCCTCCCCATATCAGAAATGGGCATGTTTTATACAGGAGAGAACTGGGGGCTGGCACTGTCTTAAGTTCTATTGGCTAACTTAACAGTGATGATGAGAATAAGGGACTCATGGGTCTCATGTCTTGAGGTGAGTGAGGAAGATACAGGCGTCTTGGCATCGGCCCCCTGCAGTGTGTCCCTCACTGGATCTTGGCCATCTGTCAGACTGACAGACCTGAGAGGTAATTTTGTGTTGGGGGCTTGTGTTTTTAGGAAGTTACAACAAAGGGTTGTTTGCAAATGGCTGGATGCAAATAGAGGAAAACACTTTAAATGTATATTGGAAGGCGGGAGGTCTTGCTGTAAGATCTAAAGGTCTGGTCTGAAGGAATTAGCTGCCCCCCTTTTTTTCTGGGGGATGAGAACACAGTAAGAACAGATGAAAGTATCTCAGATGATCTAATTGATCTGGGGAATAAATAGTGGACTTCATTTATTGTCCTCATAGGAGTCTGTTGTGATATGAAGATAATAAATTGCATAAAGTATTAGTAGATATAAGTGCTTATCTTTAATAATAACTCTAATATAGGTCATAAGGTCAGCCAGCCAGTTTGGACATTTTCACTTAAGGGTGTACTCACTTTTGTTGCCAGCGGTTTAGACATTAATGGCTGTGTGTTGTG
>JAODOY010003134.1:0-11731 GCA_025399855.1 Forbesichthys papilliferus | reverse complement strand
TTTAATTTCACACAACACTCACTATTGAGAGAGAGAGAGAGAGAGAGAGAGAGAGAGAGAGAGAGAGAGAGAGAGAGCGAGAGAGAGAGAGATACCTGGATGATCATACTGCAGAAACACACCATATGCACAATACTCATTGCTCACTACAGCCTTAAGCCCAACACATCAAAACAGACGCCCCTATTATTTCCTACGTACGACCCCCACAGTGGTGGCAGCTCGGCGCGCATCGACGTGCGTAGAAGCGACGCCCAGCTACACAATACGCCACTGTTCTATTCCCATGGGTCAATGCCCCTGAAATAACAAGAGAAAATGCTTCCATGTTCAATTAAAAAGTAATAAGGAATGGCAGCGTAGCCTACATGTAAATGTGTGGCTATGTTAAGGCTATACAGACAACAACTGGTAGCCTGCATGGTAGCATATAAACTACATTGGTTGATCTGCTGCTATCAAAACACTCACTACTCAGATTATTCAGGTCTCGCTGCAGCGCGCCAATAACAACTGGTGCTTGGGGCATCAGTTAACGTGTGGAATGACGTGTTGTGGAGCTATATAGCCGGTGTGCGTCGGGCTTTAGTGTGTGTGAACACAATCACTTACAGTGCATGCAGTTTACTGAAACACACACACACACTCACTGGATGAAATTGTTTTTCAACTGTAAAACCGATGAAAGCATGTTGAGCAGAGAGAGAGAGAGAACCCGGGCGTTCAGAGAAATAGCAATAGAGGGACTAGACAGGAAACTGAGAGGAGCAAGAGATGTTTCATGTCGCGCTGTCTGTTCTACACTGAGTGTGTGTGTGTGTGCGCGTGTGCATGTAGCAGCACCTAATGGGGTTAACAAGCGCCTCCATTCATCTCCCCTTCACTTCCTCTCATAATCACACGCATAAACACACACACACACACACGCCTCTCTGATTGACAGAAACATCCATACACGGGTGTTATTAGTTGTCCCAATCCACTGCCATCACACTCATCTCTCATGTGTCTCTCTAATCACAAACGCCCTCTCTCTCTGTCGCTAGTCATACAACACGCAGAAACAGGGCTGTTATCAGAGCACTGACTGTAACACTGTTTGTATGGTTAGATAATACTTAACATCATCATAATGAATATCAACACTATGCTTAATTAGGCACCGTTAGATCACATGCTGGACACAAAAAAATGTCTATTCTGATTAGTGTGGTGCAAGTTACTCAGGAATTGTAATAAGTTACCAGAAACTTATTTCAATTCTCTTTCAAAAAGTAACAATATTTCTTTACTTATTACTGGGTATTAAAAGTAATCAGTTACATTACTACTTACATTACTATAATACATTCTAAATCACTATCCTGCCTCGACCCTTCTGAAAGATGACGACCTGTGTCCACCTCATTTTAGAATTACATCCTCTTTATTGGAACAATTCTTCAGAGTCAACAATCAGCCAAGTGAAAACATTGCAGCCTCTGAAACCTGATGATTGGACAGGTTGGTTCAATTAGCCTACCCTAAGTTTTACCAGAAATGTTGTTCTTGTAACTGTTAGTTACTTGGATTAGTAATTGTAGTATTATTCCTGTTTTGGAAATTAGTTACACTACTAGTTACTGAAAAAATAAATATGCATGAAGCCTGTTCATGCCGTGTTAAGAACTCTAAGCAGAGAGCGATGCTGTTTTCTACAAGATATGGAACATGTTTAGTAATCAATATCCTGGTTGGACACGTCACCTGTCTGTGACGTGGTGACATTGACCACAGCCACTCCTCTGGGCGTAGGACTCAGGTCAGAGACTCCGTTCTGGCTCTCGATGGTGAAGCTGTAGTTGGAGTCCGGCTGCAGGTCTGTGATCAGCACTGTGGCGGACAAAAGGCCAAACTGTCTGGGCACAAAATGGACGCTGCTGCCACATGGGGCACACTTCCTGCCGTCGCCGGAGCACTTCCTGCAGAAGAGACTGTAGGTGGTGTCCCCACGGCCCCCTGTGTCGTGAGGCGGGGACCACTCCAGCATGACACAGGTCTCATTGACTGTGGAGATAGAGTTCTCTGGGGCGGAGGGAGGACCTGAGAGGGAACATGAGAGCATGGATAGATCCATTTTATTTTCCTTTTTTAATTAGGATCGTGAAGATATAAGGTTAGTTCTCTTTAGAACGTATTAAATGGCAAAATTGAATAGAAGATAATTGAAAAAAGAAACCTTAGGTTCATCACATAATCTGGCAAAACAAAATTGTAAAAGATAAAAATCTTGTTAAAATAGTTGTACTTAAAGGTTTAGTGATAGTAGATTCTGGCCACTAGGAGGCAGAGCAATCAAGGGTCCCCGCACAACGCTTCATTTGAACGTAGAACCAGTTCTTTGTAAGTAATTTGGTGTCAATCGGAGCCAAAACAATAGCTTTTCATTCATTGCTTCACTAGGTATGGAAATACTAATATAAATCTGAAACAAAAAGATCATATCTTTAATTTAAACGCACGTCACATTTTCCAGGCTAGATCATCTGCAATTATATATTTAATATTAGATAATGAACAGTAATAAAAAATTAGGATACATCTAAAGCTTTTTCAACATGAATTAGTCCTCTACCATGGCTATATTAATAATGCCTGGATGCAGGTTTGAGGTGATTTGATTTCAGATAAATGAATTGTGCTAGCTTGTGTAGCCTTGCCCTATCCTGATGAGCTGGTGCTAAGGTGTGGGAGGGTTTAACGACAACAACCCACGGAGAAAAGTGAGGTGATATCAGCCAATTGGACTGGAGATCTTATCGTGATAACTTGGAAATGGGTTTGACTCGACAGTCAACACCTCCATCGCCTCCAACAGCATTTAGCGACTATTGTTGAATTCACAAACAAGGCGACTGGCAGCGAACGCCCCGTGTGTCATGTTGCTGTCAACATTAAATACGTGCTGTTTGTCAGTGTGACCCGATGTGATCCAGATGCAATTTCATTCAACAAACCAGAATTTTCAATCCACAAATATAACTTTGTAGAGCAGCTTTAAAATGGTTTCATAACAGCCTTCTGTTTCTTCTAGCTTGATTAGAGTGTAATTTGTGTTCATGTAAAATATGAATTACAGCACATCTCATAAACACTGTAATACAGTTGTATTCTGCCTTGGACCATATTCCCTTTTGACAGTCGCTTTATTTTCACTCTGGGTTTTGTTAACCTTGTTAATCTGTAAATTTGCACAGACTACTGTGTCCACGTTGTGTAGCAAGCATGTAGATGGGGATGTTAGTGTGTGACTCCATGTCTGTACGCATGTGCGCGTATGTGTGTGTGTGTGTGCCTGCGCGTGTGTGTATGTGTGTGCGTGCGTGTGCGTCTGGGCGTGCATGCTTGTGTGTGTGTGTGCGTGCGTGTGCGTGTGCGCGTATGTGTGTGTGCGTGCCTGCGTGTGTATGTATGTGTGTGCATGCGTGTGCGTCTGGGCGTGCATGCTTGTGTGTGTGTGTGTGTGCGTGCGTGTGCGTGCGCATGCTTGTGTGTGTGCGTGCATGCGTGCATGCGTGAGAGAGAGAAAGAGAGAGCGCATGGAGTCCTGTCAGAGCCACAGCCCCTGCTGGACATTGCTGATAGATGTTCATTCAGCCTGATGACATCTCATCTGGTCCAGGCTGAGTAGTGAGTCCCGAGGGGGGCCTCTGACAGAAACCTGGGCCTCTCCTGATTAGGACGCCCACAGGCTAGCCTCTCTCAAAGGGCAGCAGGGGTGTGGGGTGGGGGTGTGTGTGTGTGTGTGTGGGGGGGGCATACTGAGCGCCACACCACCAAAGTCACCGCTGGGATAATTGAGGCAGTTTGTCACAAATGTGAGTGTGATGTGTGCCCCTGTTTCCAGCTTGATTACAGTCCTACATCTCCTCTCCTCTATATATGCTCGGCTGACACAGCCGGTTTGTCCTGCTATGACACCTAACAGCACACTAGCTAGCCTTGTGTTCTCTCTGCTTGTACCACCCTCTACATCTACTGTCCTGGCCGCTGCCATCCACATGGATCTCTTCTCACATGTGTTCTCATTTCTTTTACATCCAGACGCTGTTCGTCATTCAGGGGTGGAAGCCCTGAGTGACAAGACCAGAGAGGGCACCAGCGTGTGTGTGTGTGTGTGTGTGTGTGTGTGCGTTGTGTTTGTGTGCGTGCGTGCGTGCCAATGCTCATTTCCAGCTGATATCACCTGCCACATCTCACCTGCTGTAACGATTAATGAGTGTAATCTGCCGTAACCAGATAATGGGTTTGAGTCTCTTCTATATATAGAAATATAAATGTGTGTGTGTGTGTTTCTTCATTTCTCTCTCTCTCTCTCTGTGTGTCTCCATTGCTCACTGTCACAGTCTTCTCCTCCGGCCCACCACCCACACCCTTCCCTCCATCACCATCCATCTCCAGCTTGGACAACCCCCCCCCCCCCCCCCCCCCCCACCCCCTAAAACCGCAATTGATCACAATACCACCATTCACATTTCAAGGCAAACTAGCTGACTATACCTGAAAAAGTAATGCAGTGAACAGACTCCCTCTGGGCTTGGGTCATAGCACTGGTGTTTTATCTCCTGTCTGGTAAGCATTCTCCAATGGCCTTTAAAACAAGCCTGCTGTTAGATTATTATACACCATGGGACACATAGGTCTGCCGTAGGAAGGGCCAAATGTCAACAATCAGTTGCCTTAGAATATGAGGGCTATAATAAAAGCTGTAATCACCTAACAACATAAAAACATCCACACAAAACACTAGTTTAAACACACACACGCACACACACGCATACACACGCACACACACGCACACACACACACAATCTTCCTGTGAAGGTCAGACTGCAGTAGTCTACATTATGACCCAATTACATTTGGTTTGACAATGGGGATTGTAATCTGATTTGATAGTGATAAATAACATTTTCAGAATAAAAAATATTTCATTTTAAAAGAAGCAATATCAAGTGATCAAGTGGTTAGATTTGTGAGATAAATTTATAGTGTATCACATTCCAATTGCTCTCAATGACCTGCCATTTACAATTTGGAATTACTAGTTACTTAATGAAATATTGCATATCTCATAACCCATGTTGTGTTGAAGTGAGTGTATTGTGTTTGTGTTCTTTTGTATTGGAGAGAATAGTTGAGAGGGGTAACAGCTTGGGAACATCAGCTGGTTTGCTGACTATATTTGTGAATGACTCAATCTAAATCACTTTTTGGTCTTTACAGTACAGTATGCTGTAAATCAATCAACCTGGTGGAAAGCATTTAAAATATAAAGCATTTTATTACATCATCCAAAGTAATTTTCTCTCTCTTGGCTATTTAGTTTGGATTGTTGGCATTTATTGCCTTAGATTACAGAGGCCCAGGCTGTATCGAGTAGCTCTGGCTCTGATCCATGCTAGCTTGTAAGCCTTTAGGAGAGCCAGTCCAGACCTCTGGCCTACTGTTGTTCCATAATTAGTCCCTGAAGAAGCCGAGGGCTCACAAACTTTACCGTCACACTGGAAGATCACAATGAAGAGACCACAGAATCCCCCCAGAGCTCTTGGCCAGAGCGTCTCAGCATCGATTAGCTCACTCTATCACTCCACTTTCATTTTTTGCCCCTTTTGTGTGACTCTTTTTTTCCCAACTAAAGATTACAATCAGCTGGGGGGTCTTTGAGTAAACCACACAGGTGGAGTGAGGAGAAAATGGATCAGACAAAAGGGAGATGATTTGGGACTGCATGCTGGGTAATTGGATGTTATCCTCTCTTTTCATCAGGGCCTTGTTACAAAATACAAAACTCACACACAGACACACGCACACACACACACCTCTGATTAGGAATACATGTGACTTTCGTTTTAGCTGAATCATTATCGTGAAAAAAGGAATAATATATTATGCAAAGAGCATCATATGGCATGACAAAATATTGTCTTCAAAATATTCACGTTCCAATCAATTTCAGCCTAGCTTTGTTCGTTTGAATTTGACATTTAAATTGTTATTACCTTATTTATTTATTTTACAATTCAGTGGCTTGAATATAGGTTTTGTCAGTATGTGTGTAGAAATTGTTATTGGAGAAAAATCATGTAGCATAAACATTTTTCACAGGTGCTACACTTGCAGTATTTTGTATCCATATTTGCCAGGAAAGCTGTAAAGACATTGGTGAATATATGTCAATGCAAGTAATGCCACTATAAGGGAACAGCTTGTAACATATAAAGGACAAACATGTAAATTAACCTGATTATAGAGGAATACATTTGGATGAAGTTAAATGCTATGGCAGTGGTGCAAATATGCACCTGCAGCTTATACCTTTGCCTAAAAAATAAAAAGTCCATATAAAAGTCCAGCCTATTTGGCTGGAGGTTGTTTGTCCTTTGCTTTAAGGGCGAGCAGGTCTAAAGCACCTGTGGTGAAATGAAACAAAGATAGGCACATCTTTGTATTGATTCTGCTGTCTGTGATGTGAAACAAAAGTGGTGTTAGATGAATGTAGCCACATCAATGCACAGGATAGATGTTATCTGTCTTAATGACAAACGGGAGTCCTTGGCTGAAGGGGAACCTCATCAAACGTTACACATGCATAACCTTGCAACCACAGTAGAGTCCAAAGACTACAGGACTCACAAGTTCACAGGCAGTTGTTTAAAATCATGGAGTCTAAGAATAGGCAGGAAAAGCTGCTGTAAAAATAACTGAATCAAAAACACACCAACTGCCCATTGCTTGCCATAATAATATATCTAAAAACATGTGCAATCCCTATTTAATCCATGAATCTATTGTTAATGGTCCTTTATTTCATGTAATTCTTAGGTGGCCAGCAGTATTACAGACAATATTGCATTGGTCAGAGGAACAAAACAAGTGGATTAACTCATTTTATGATGCATGTATTGTGTAAGTGGCAGATTGTGAAAAATGGGCAGGCATAATCAATAGCAGCTTTTAACCTATATGCCGCCTACTGTAAGCAAGCAAGCTAAATAAAATGAAGATGATTTGAAGAGTTCAGATGCAAAACCTCTCATCTGAAAAAAAAGTAGCATTTTAAAACTATTAGATTTCTATATTTGCGTTCACTACTTTTAACTATATTACAAATAAAAGGTTGTTTGTCACTGAATAAAAAGTAATATATTTAATTTCATATTGTAACTAATTATTTAAATATTGCCAAATTAAAAACAAAAAGGTGTCAGATGGACTCAGAGGTTTTTTCATCTGAACTCAATTGTTAGACTACCAAATGACACAAGTCAACGTTCACACACTGTACAACACATAACACATACACAATGTGGTACCTTATATATTTGTGTAACCCATGGCAACACATTCTTCTGTACACCCTGTTTATATAGAAGCGACACCACCCCCTAGTGCACATGCTAATGTTACAATATGACGGCCGAACACCTTAGCATATGTACGCTGTTCGCGAGAGACGTTTGCACAATGTTCAAACATAAGCCAGGCATTATGTGTTTATTTTCTTCTTCTATACCTGTTTAGTTTAATAACAATATATGTTTTGTGTCTCATATAGGAAGAGAAAAGGCAAATATAGGCAGCGGTGCGAATGTATGAGGGGAAAATAGATGCAGTCAATCACTGTGCCTTAACCAGGTGCTGTGGACACAGGTGTGCCTCTGGCCCTGTGGAGCACAACGGGGAGCTTGCTGTTATACCCAGACAGTCAAATGTTCTAGCAAAGGCAAAATGTTTGCCAAGACAAACCCCAACTTATGTGACAGCAGCACACACATCCTGCATGTTTACGGTGCAGTTATAGATATGTACAGATTTACTAGTATCATCTAATGTGTTTATACAATACTGTAACGTATGTATATGTTTATATCTTATAAAAGAATTGTACTATAGGTTATTTTATCAATTTACAATAAGAGTAAAAGTGACTGATTTTCACAACCTGGAAGCGTTGTCTAATATACTGTACTGAAAATAACTAGCAGAAGCCTTCTTTATTTTATTTACCTTAGTATCCACTTTCATCTAAAGTGACTGTACATAGTCACTTTGGATGAAAGTGACCGGTCACATATGGAATGATATCCACTATTATTACCACAATTAAAAGGCATAGAGTTTAGACTAGTATTTTAATGTCAACCTTCAAATCTAACACATTTTTTGCTGAGATACGTGCTTTGTATTTTCCATACATTTGTAGATAGTAAAATTCCTCAGGGGAAAAATATGAGTTTCTCTGCAATGACCATGCTAACCAGACTTGTGTGGTGTAGGTGGGGATTTTGATGGCACCTATGGGTACCTATGAAATAATTGGTTAAACATGACAAAAAAAAAAAAAAGTATTTTAGGATGGGCAAGATAACTATATCACCCACGCAATGGACAGCATCCCAAATGTGGCTACTTGAATGTCAGTTTGGCTAGCTAGCGTCAACAGATGTCCAATTAATCCTTCCAAACTTAGTTGTGTAATATTGCAGATAGTTTACTCTGCTTGTTGGATAATAATGTCTTGTAATCACTTCTGACATTGGAGATGGTCTCCCAACTAGCAGTGCAATTTACAGCTGTCAGTCAAATGGTGCAGTTTCATAGATAGAAACACCCCCACATTACATCACCAAAATGTTTTACCTTTTTCTGAAGAATGTTAATTTGTATATATTTGACTGACACTGAGGAGTCCAATTTTGGGCAGGGTGTTTCCACATGTACAGTGCACTGCACTATATGCATACATTTGAATCAGAATATGTGTTTGCCTACAATATCCATGACATCATTTATATGAGAAAACCTTAGTTAGTAAGTATGTTAATAATATATTTTTAGATATGCATTTATTCTGGGCCAATAATGACAAATATACTTTTTTATCAGTTACAGTTACAAAGTCAAATGAATAGTTTTGGCATCTGGGCGATTTTCTCCACATGCCTGATTCTCACTGAAATACATTCGGAAAATGTACTTTTGGGTCGCCACCCAAAACAAGTCTACTGCAAACTACAAGCAGAAATAGTGCATGGAATATGTGTTCAAATGCAACACGTTTACATGATCAGACTAGTGATTGGCTCTTTTTGGTGAGCCAGCTCATGAGACTTAGCTCAGCAATAAAAGCCGGCACTTTTGGCTCCCAAACGGCTCTTTGTTTAGTACCACTTCTGGCTTTTATAATTCAACCAAATTAAACAATATTATGACCTATGATTGATATGAGTGCACATGTATCACTTAAGCCTAACCGTATAATTTCCAGAATAGCCTACCATTATTTTACATTGCTTTTGGTATAAAGACATCCGATTTTGACATGCACGGTGATGGTTGTAAAGCCAATGGTCTTTCGGCTAGTGAATCAAGTTTGTCAAATAACTTTCGAACATGACTTTCGTGGTCATGTCGATTAATTGTTAGAGTACAGGCAGAGTGCATTGCAGAGCCCTTCTCAGGTCCGATTTAGCCCAACACCATTCATTTAATACGGTATGCGACCTATATGAACATAAGAAATGCCGCTTTACTAAACATTTGCTCTCGTATCGCCGGGGGTGTTGCTGATCAAGCCTCGATTTGTATTAGGTTTTTGTTTCCCATTAGTATTCAGCTTACCTGTGCCGATTATTATTTTCTGTTCTAAAATCTTTTACTACTCTGAGATTTTTCTGGTTGCCAGCCACACAGTTGTTGTGCATTGAGGATCGACAAAGATTTGACATCTGTAAGGTGGGCCCCCCTGGGAGCTGGAGGGTAATTCAAACACTGCATTTGTTATTATCAAGTTAGTAGACTTCTGGTTAATTTTTCAACTATTGTATAGTGTTAAACATTCAGCATAGTTACAGCTGTTTTGATCAGCACAGCTCTACCACCGTTTAGAAACACCCTTGACTTCAACGTCATCTCAGTAACCCACTCTGATTGGTCTGCCAGCAGGGTGGCTGTGAAAACACTAATGTGAAGATGGTTTCCAGACTATAATCTCAGAAAAGAGAAATTGAGCTGAGAGCAATAGTCGGGCGGAGCCAGGCTAGGTATTTGGCCAAGTAGTCCTCAATGAGGACATAAAAAATGAAAAATACGATTTTTCTCCTCTGCCATTTTCTGCATTAGCTGAGCCCTTCTAAAAATGCATCTTCAAAGCCCCTTGAAAATGACTAATTTCATGAGACCTGTGAAGGTGCTTTGTTGGCCTTACCAGACATGTACCTCACCAGGGAAACATACTGTAGGCTTCATATGCCAAAGGGCTCTTTAAATTTCATCCTGCACCACTGACACTGAGGGTAAAAAGCCCCAATCGGGCATTCAAGAGAGACAAGTTGGTGTGAAACATGGTTAGACATGGTCCTTTTCTACTGCTGGGCCGGCATTCCAGATGCAGAAAGTTACAGTAAGAATCTGTCAGATATAGGCATATACTATATGTGCAAGTGCAAATTGTTTCCTTTTAATCATTTTATATTGAAATCTTAAACTCATATTAATTACTGTGTGTGGTTACATTATTTGCAGCTGCATTTGCAACACAGAAGTCCTCACAGTGGACAGTGGATTGTGTGAATGTGCTTCAACCAAGCATGTGTGTCCAATGTGAGCCTGAACACACGGTCATGCAACTCAGCTTGAAAGTACCCCTTATTCGCTTGCTGCAGACACAAGACAGACGGGTGTCCATTCTGACGAGCTCCAACCTTAGAGCACTTCACACTGCAGCCCTAATCTCTCTCTCTCTCTATTTTCTTCATTTATCATCCGTCCCATGTCCCTCTCACAGCCCTGTTCTCCTGCCACGCCTCCACCAGCTGAGTTGAGAGATGACACTCGAACCAAAGCATTTGTCTCCGCAAACATCCAGCGAGACCAAAATTAAATGTAAGTGATTGCCAGGGAGGAGAGGATAACACCATGGAAATGAAGGCTGAGAGAGAGAGAGAGAGAGAGAGAGAGAGAAAAAGAGAATGAGAGAAAGTGGCATTGAAGGGATCATTAATGGTGTGAATCCAGCCTTTGTAGCAGTGCCCTTCAATCAGCCACAGAGGCAGTGAATGGTGAATTGTGGCTGGGCAGTTATCTCCAAGGTTTTCCCTTTCAACACCGATAGAAGACACTTGACAGCCATGCAAGCTCAAGGAACACTCAAGGAACACTGCATTCCGAAGCTGAAGGGCAAAGCTACAGGAGTTACTTAAAGTACTGTCAACATTTGCCCCCACCCCGACCCCCCCCCCCCCCTCCTTGTGATTTGAAAGACTTATTTCAGAAAACCCAGTAAATAGATTTGTATGGAAATATTCTGAAGATACACAATGAAATCTAACACCGTGCAAACAAATATTCCATACTGTACTAAACCACAAAGCTGTGATATTTTGTCATACTGAAAATAACATAGCATTAATTCAAGTTTAATCACGGCACCAGTGAGTCCATTAATTTGCACATATGATCTGGGAGGGCTGCTCCTAATTGAAAAACAATAAATCACACAGTATAAAAATGATCACAGCAACGTCATAGCACACCTTTCTGACCATTCCCACTCACAGCTGCCATTGGAGGGCTTAATTCCCTCTGAAAGTGAGGAAAGGAGCATGGAAATGAGGCTTGGGATGTTGGGCAGAATGGGGGAGAAGGGGGGGGGGGGGGGGGGGGGTTTTGTTCCCTTTTAAAAATGCAA
>JAODOY010003132.1:0-11731 GCA_025399855.1 Forbesichthys papilliferus | reverse complement strand
TGTGTGTGTGTATATATGTGTGTGTGTGTGTGTATATATGTGTGTGTGTGTGTGTATATATATGTGTGTGTGTGTGTGTATATGTGTGTGTGTGTGTGTGTGTATATATGTGTTTATGTGTGTGTGTGTGTGTGTATATATGTGTGTATGTGTATATATGTGTGTATGTGTATATATGTGTGTATGTGTGTGTATATATATATGTTTGTATGTGTGTGTATATATGTGTATATGTGTGTGTGTGTGTGTATATATGTGTATGTGTGTGTGTGTGTGTGTATATATGTGTGTGTGTGTGTGTGTGTGTGTATATATGTGTGTGTGTGTGTATATATGTGTGTGTGTGTATATATGTGTATGTGTGTGTATATATGTGTATATATATATGTGTGTATATATATATATATATATGTGTATATATGTATATGTATATATATATATGTATATGTATATATATATATGTGTGTATATGTTTTTATGGTATAACTGCATGGCAAAATTACAATATTCATGCTTGGAACCAAAAAATAAAATATTTAGATATGTTTCCTCCTGCCATCCATTGCCTGTCCATGTGCCTGTCTATGGCTGCCGTTTGTCCAGGTCCCCAGCGCACCTTAGCCAGCAACCACACATGTTTTTTTGTTCATTGTTTATAGATCACAACTGTTGGAGTGTGGGGCTTTATAGGTTGGAGTTTGTCTTGCGTTCAGTGTTCATTTTAACCCAGGGGTGCTGAAAATTCTAGACACATCATTTTTTTTATATATATGTTTTTAATGTAATTGATGGGATGGTCCGGAGGTATCCCCCACAAGAATTGCAGACACACCACATGGGATAACTACGGTCAAACCATTCAGTATAACTTAATCTGAGATTTAAGATGATCGGTCGATCAGTCCTATAACAGCAAAGTGCTTTGGTCAAGGTTCTCTCTGCAGACCACAAAGTGTGACACCTACTGCCTTCATGGCAGGACCTGGAGGTCCTAGAAAGTGTGACCAAGACACTTGGCCTATTCCAGGACTTTACAGATGCCCCATCAGGTGAGCAGCATGTGAGCATATCTTACCAGAAGCCTGTTCTGCATCTTCTAAATACTTCAGTACTGGCTGAAGAGAAAGAGAACACTGGCCTGTTGAAATCAATTAAAGCAAAAATTCTGAACTACCTCGAAACAAAATATGAAGACTTGCAGGACCTTCTGAACATGAAAATGTTCCTAGATCCAAGGTTCCGAACACAGTACATCTGTGCTGAAGAAATCCAGATCATAAAGGACAATGCATTAAATAATAATTCCATGTAACAGATTTTAAACTGTATTTAAACTTTAAGGAAATTCAATAGCAGCCTGTAGCACAAAGCGTGGCAGCAATGACGGACAGTTTGGACATGATGGACCATCCACCTGCAGCTAAAACTAAGAAAAAAACTTTGGATAGTTTCTTTAAGGACACCCCACATACACACAGAGTGCCAACAGCATCAGCGTCAACCACACTTGATCCCATGGTACAGTTCAAAGAAGCAGTAGCTGTTGAACTCAACACTTACATTCACATGCCCTGTGTAGACCATGCAGAAGATCCACTAAAATGGTGGAAGTTCCAAAGTATAAACTTCCCCCGGCTATTCAAACTAGCACAGACATATTTGTGCATACAAGCAACAAGCTCTGCATCTGAGAGAGCTTTTAGCATTAGCGGTAATGTTCAGCCCATCGCTCTTTCCTGAAACCAGACAAGGTGGACACATGCTGTTTTTTTGGCATAGAACGTGTGAATGGATAGCTGGAATCTTGAGAGGATATGGAATACAAATGCAATAATTTGAAATAATTTACAGTAGTAGTAATAGTTTTAGTGGTTTGGGGTTGACTGAGAACAACTTCAAGTATTAGTTTTATTGTGTTTCTTTTAAGAAGAGGGTGTATATCCAATATCCATATATCCAATTTTGTAACTTATTGTTACACTGAGCTTAAATTGTTTGGACATTCAAATTATTTTATGAAAATTTTCACTTTTGCACATTTCGTTTAGTTGAAAAATTGTTAATTAAGTGCATTCTTATTTTAATTAAATTTTGTATGTTCAAGTTGAGTAATATACGTTTCCACATTTCTGTATTTTGTGCATTTTCTTTAATTACCAAGCATGTAGACTAATGATACCATTTGTTATATCGCAATCGCAATTGCAAATCGCAATATTTTCAACAGTAATCGCAATTTGACAAAATCGTGCAGCCCTACAATATATTGAATGACAACATTAACCACCGCTACGCAAGATAAAACAAGCTTCTGTATGGTGATAAAAGCAATAGAAACATTCAATGTGAACAATATATGCTCATACACATTTAAATGTATTTCCCTGTTGTGATAGTGAGATGTCAACACAGCTCACGGTAGACAGATAGGCTACGGCCTAAACTAGCTTCTGACTCTGTACTTGTTTTCTTGGTTACCATGGTGATGACGAGTCCTGCCCCATCTGATTGGTTTCCTGAAAAAAAAAAAGCGTAGCGCTCTAAAAAAAAGACGCTGGGTGCATAGCTTTTTCTCTCCACTGCTGCATGAGGCCGTATACGCTCTATCCTCATTTGGACCAATTGAAAAAAAGACGCCTTCACCTTCCCGTGCCTATGCTTACGTTATCTGTTGGGTATTATGTATTGTGTTTCCTTGGCTGTGTTCAGCAGCGCGAAGGCTAATTTATGCGTTCTCTTGTCCGAATGTCCCTCTCCGTCTGCACCTGTAGTCCCCAACCCCAACACCACCAAAAAAGTTAAACCGCTAGACAGCATTCATTTAATTGTCAACATTTTTATAGTTATTTGTTTCTATGCCCATCTCTGGTGGAAGGTACATGTTCTGTGTGTCTTCTTCCATGCTAAATTTCCACAGGACTCTAAGCACTTTGAAAGGATTGATGCCGAGTTTAAAGAACTGGCAAACGCAGCCCATAGAACACCCACTGTACTGGAGACCACAAATAAGCCAGGCCTGCTCAGCAAGCTGGAGGACATTCAGAGCAGGTGATAGGTGGAGATTAGTGGGGATACATTGCCTGTGCCTGTGTTTGTTTGTACGATTGATTTTTTTTCCAAAAAGCTAAGCTATCTGACATTCACTTCTACATATAACACTTGTCTGCTCTCGTTTAAACACCATTTAAATGAATATAGCAAAATTGTTAAAAAATGTGCTTCTGTGGTTTGTGTGTAGGATCACAATATGTTATAATAAGCTTCAACCTGCACCCACATATGCCATCACATTTTCACATGATCCGATGTATATCTACATGCACTTTTAATGTGCTTAAATAGTGTTGTAATTGGGAGCAGAAACTTGTATAGTTGCAGACATTGGCATTGCTACATTTACAGACTGCCTATGTCAAGGACTTCTACACAGAATACCTAATTTGACATCAGAGAGTATAAGGATACGGTTTGACTCGCAATGACTGTCTTTAACTCTCTACATTAATTAAAAAGTGACAGCTATTAATTAATTATAATTAATTATGATTAAAACAATAATAAAAAGTAATATGAAAATTATCTAAATATCTTTTTTTCTTTAAAATGTCAGATTTACATATCATTACATTACATCTCATTAGAGTGCGTGTGTTAAAATTGTGTTATCTATTTTATCATTAAACCTAAAGATAACGTTTTTTTATGGTTTATATGGTTTTCTCTATTTTATGGTTTCTGGCTGTCGCTGGTGTCACATTTTTGCGGTGTGCTAATACATCGCTGGTTGGATATATTCTTCTTTATGGTGGATAACTAATTTAGCCCCGCCAAAGGTTGTTGTTACACCAGACATAGTCCAAATTACCCACTGCTATCAACTATCTTGAGGGTCGCTCCCAAGAGTCATAACACATTTGAATGGGCCAGTTTATCAATGGAGTAGCTACGCCCCTCCCATTTTGGCTCTCACACAAACACACACGCATATACACACGCACGCACGCACGCACGCACGCACGCACGCACGCACGCACGCACGCACGCACGCACGCACACACTGTCAGGGTTTGATGGCCCTGCCATGCTTCCTGGGGTTTCCCCTTCACACATTTACTCATCTTGGACTTTGTCTGTGTCTTGTCATTACACACACCTGGTGCCCTCTGTTTCACCCTGTCCTTGTCGGTTATTGTTGCTGTTCTGGTGAGTGTTTTTGCGTATGTCAATAAAATTATAATTGTTCTAACCACCAACCCAAGTTTGGTTTCTGCCACCCCACTCGACCCGTGACACACAAACACAGCTCCGTTATCAGCGACAGTCAGAAAATAAACCATAAAATTGTTTATATTTAGGTTTACGGATAAAATAGATAACACCATTTTAACACATGCTCTCTAACAAAACTTGTTTATTTTTAAGGAAAAAAAAGCATATTTCAATTTCAAATGTTTTATTACTTTCAATCCATTATTTAATTTGAATTAATTATGTTTAATAGCTCTCACATTTTAATTAACGTAGAGAGTTTAATGGAGTTATGTATGGAGCTCCAGTAGGGGACTCCATAGTTCTGCTGGGAGACTTCAACACGCATGTAGGCAATGATGTAGACACCTTGAGAGATGTGATTTGGAGGAACGGCCTCCCTGATCTAAACCCGAACGGTTTGCTGTTAGACTTCTATGCTAGTCATGGGCTGTCTATAACAAACACCATGTTCTAACATAAGGATGCTCATAAATGTACGTGGTACCAGAGCACCCTAGGCCAAGGTTGATGATTGATTTTGTGATCATATCATCTGATCCGAGTGCACTTTCTTATTGGTTGAAACTGGAGAAAGCCTTTTAGAAATGTTCTCGCACTCAGGCTGGGGCAATAATGCTGAGCCCTGGGAGCAGATTAATACGATTAAGGATTGTGTAATACAGCAATAACCTTTTTCTGTATGTCTGCAGGCTTTCTCTTTGTGAAAAGGCTCTGGCTGAATACCTTGACACCAAGCGGCTGGCCTTCCCCAGGTTCTATTTCATCTCATCGGTTGATTTACTGGACATCCTCTCCAATGGGACCAACCCACAGCAGGTCTGTATTACCGTTTGCCAAGTCAGTCGGACAGCAGGTGTAGCAGGTACCTACAGTGGGTATAGAAAAGAATAACCCCCCTGTAAAATAATCAAATTTCTTTGCTCTGCAGCCTGAAATGAAAATGGTCAGACACAGTTTTTGTTTCATTCAGCTGTATTTACAACTGTAAAGTGAAAGATATAATACCAACTTTTCAGAAAAAAAATGTACAAATAAAAAAACAGAATCACTGAGTTGTAAAAAGAATCACCCCCTCCTAAATATGACTTGTAAACATAACCAGGTGTACTTAGTCACCTTCTCAATAGCACACAAAGCTAATTGACTTTCAACTGTGACCAGCTGTGGCCATTTTGAATAGCTCAGCATGAAACAAGCTAATCCTGAAGCATTTCAGTCCTTGGTAGTGCAACTGAAGACAACAATCCACTATGGGTGGCAAGGCATTGTCAAAGGATATCCTGGATAAAGTTGTGGACAGGCACAAATCAGGAGATGGATACAAAAAAATGTAAAAGGCTTAATCAGTGCCTAGACGCATAGTGAAGTCTATTGTTAAGTGGAAGGTATTTGGTACAACACAGACCCTCCCTGAGTCAGGACATTGCTCCAAACTGGATGAAAGAGCCGGGAGGAAACTGGTCAGAGAGGCTACAAAGAGACGTACAGCAAGGAAGTCAGGAAGGCAGGAATTCATGACAAAGAGTGGTAATTGTGTGCATGTGACAACAATATCACAAATTCTCCACAAATGTGGCTTGTATAGGAGGGTTGCAAGAAAAAAGCCACTCCTCAACAAAGAAAGGCCACAGGCAGTCAGAACTGATCTTTGCCAAGCCACCTTGAATATTCTAAGGCCACGTGGAAGAAGGTGTTATGGTCAGATGAGACTAAAATTGAATTGTTTACTCACCATCCAAATAACACCATTCCTACACAGTAAAGAATGGAGGTGGTTATATCATGATATGGTGTTGTTTCTCTGCAGCAGGGACTGGAGCACTTGTCAGGATAGAAGGAAAAATGGATGGGTCAAAATACTGTCAAATTCTGGAGGACAATCTGCTGCTTTCTGCCAGACAGTTGTCAATGAGAAGAAGATTTACTTTCCAACATGACAATGATCCAAAGCACACAGCAAAACTGACCACACAGTGGTTGAAGGAGAAAAAGGTGAATGTCCTTGCATGGCCTAGTCAGAGCCCAGACTTAAACCCCATTGAAAATCTGTGGAATGACTTGAAGACAGCAGTCCACAAACGGTCACCTTCAAATTTAACTGAACTTGAGCAGTTCTGCAAAGAAGAGTGGTCAAATATTGCAACGTCTAGATGTGCAAAGTTAGTAGAGACATATCCCAACAGATTAAAGACTGTAATTAAAGAAAAAGGTGGTTCAACAAAATACTGAAACAAGGGGGTGATCCTTTTTCCTACTCAGTGTTTTTTAAGTTATTTATCTTTTCTGACATGTTGGTGTTATATCTTATAACATCACTTGGATGTTATTAGTTGCACTGAGTAAATACAGCTGAATGAAACAAAAACTGTCTGTCTTCATTTCAGGCTGCAGAGCAACAAAATGTGATTATTTTACAGGGGGGTGATTCTTTTCTATACCCACTGTAGGTACCCACACAGCCACTTAGCTCCAGCCATAATGATGGGTGTAGTAATGTAATTGCTATGTAAAAACACATTTGCGTTATTGGTTATTACACGTGGAACAAACACATGTAATTACAAATCTGCTTGACGAAGGATATTCCACACTTCCAAAATAATGAATTCAAAATGTATGCTGCCTTTTATATCAGTCTCGAAAAACACTTTCTGGCTTCCAGTAAGCAACATTTTGTTTTACACCTTATCATAACAGCTGGAATTAACGTTTGTTGAGGATTTATTCGATCAAACAGAACTTTTTATTGAGAAAATCAGCAAAGGCAAGACAAAGTTTGCTGTATGGAATTTTTAAATAAAAGACAAAAAATCGCTGTTTTGTGTGACATAGATGACTAATGAAATAATGTTTTGTAGATACAAAATGTGTCTTTCTATGTGCAGGGGCGCCGTATGGGGGGGAAAGTTAGGACATTTCCAATGGCCCCTGACTGACAGGGGCCCAAAAAATAGTTAAAAACAAATAACATTTTTTATTATATTATATAAACCATATATTTCAAATATAATAATGCAATTCATGATCGCTTTGTTTTTACTTGTTTTTGGCAATAAAAGTGAAATATCCCCATTGGCCAAGAAGTAAACATCCATATTGACCGACCACCCACCTGTATCTGATGCATGAAATGGTTTGGTCATGCCTTAGCGCACTTATCAATGACGATGTTAAGTTGCAGTCAGTAGATGCGCTAGAATTAGTGATCACAATGTTGCCTAATAAACCAATATCTGGTTTTCAGAAAAGGAAAGAGAAAAGAGAGGGGAAAGACAAAGAAAAATGTGTCAATCTGTAACCCAGTTTTACACCAAGAATGGTGGGAAGCCTATAGTCTGAGTGGTATCACTCACAGGTTAACCTGTTGGCTTAATGTCCATAGTGAAATAAAATAGCTAGCTACAGACTAGTGTTACCCTACATTACATCAACATGTAATCAGTGCAGAAAAACATTTAGCAAGATATTCATATTAAATCATTGTCCCTGCCCCTTATAGCAGACTTAAGAACAGATGAGTTGGCAGCAGCCCAGTCTCCCCATAACTTTACCCCTCCCTGTCCCACTGAAGAAGGAGAGCAACATTGTGCTAATGATATGCCAGTTAGCATCATTCCAGGAATTCTGTGGGGATTTCTCTGTCTCTTTTTACCATAAAAAGAAAATGAAATATATATTGCGAAATTCAAACAAATTATTTTCTCACATAATGGTCATTATGAAGAAAAAAAAAACCTACTGGATGCTGGACAGTTGGAATCAGCAAGTATTTTACCTCAGCCTGCATGTAAATTACAGACAATAAAATAATCCAGTTTGGTATGTTCATTTAGATTGAATTATGGCAATTGAATGACATCTATAGATACAGACTTTATTATTCCCATTATGAAGGGCAAATTATTTGAGAAGCTTGTACACACACACACACACACAAAAATCTCTTAATTTTACAATAAAAATACATTGAGACTGTACAACATTAGGAATTTTTTTTTAATGGTGGCTTTAAATATTGCACCAAATAGTGAACTGCCATATACAAATCACCAGCAGTACATACTGTGCTAGTAAAAAATACTAAACTACAAGAAGTAAGACAGTTGCAAGCCTTTAATTAGAGTTATGTAAAGCTTTTGATGGAACAGTTAGGTCAGCTGCGCATAGGGGGCCCAATTCAATTTTTTTGTCATGGGGCCTAAAATTCCTGGCGGCACCCCTGTCTATGTGTAACTAATAATTTATAATTACATTCGTCTTAGTTTTGACTGATGTCTAACTGCTGACAATAATTTAACCTTATTACAGGTAACTACATATCCATATTACCAAATAAAGCACAACAACTGCAATCTTAATTATTTTTTGGAATCATATTTGGCCTAATGGATTAATTTTAATCAGTGTAAGAACATAACATGTACTGTACATTTCATATGTAACCCTCCCTCAGTGTAAAGTGAATAAGCATAGTGTATATATAGAACATTTGATGCACGGAATTAACAGTGCTGGTTTGCTATTTGTGGATGAAAGGCTGAATGCATTATAGTATAAGAACCTTGTTTCATAGTCAAACATCATGCTATCTCACTAAATCAGCATAAAGTTGATGTAGCCTCTTATTGAAGTCATATTATGATTTCAATATTATCCGCAGGAGGCAATGTGCTAAATCATAGTTTAGGCCTACTACCATATGCCTATTTTTAATTAAAGAATAAAATACTATATAGTAATGAATGCCTCATTAAGGTTAAGTGTTCTTG
The DNA here is from genome assembly GCA_025399855.1 of Forbesichthys papilliferus. Taxonomy (NCBI): domain Eukaryota; kingdom Metazoa; phylum Chordata; class Actinopteri; order Percopsiformes; family Amblyopsidae; genus Forbesichthys; species Forbesichthys papilliferus. Next base: position 2,690 of record JAODOY010003132.1, on the reverse strand, counting down.
AACTTTGTGCTAGCAAAAGTTTAATAATTACAATATTAAATGTTAAGTCATTAAGGCATTTCTGAAGCAGTATCTGGAAGCTTCCATACTAAAGGGTTACAACAAATGGTCATAAAATATTTAATTAAAATTAAAGAGAGACTCATTCAACCCAAAACATTGACTAATACATGTGTCAATTATAATTTATATAATTAGTATGTATTTTATTATTATTATTCAATCTGAAGTAGTTGTTTGGTCATTACAAGACACCTGACTCTATCACCTAAATATTCATGTATTTATCACTGTATTTCCTTGTACTTCATTTTAGATGTATCAAACATGCTCTTATTTTGATGTATTACTCTTCAGTGTATCCAACGCAAGCCACCAGTATTTTTTAGCGTACCAGTACTAATCAGCCATTCACAGATATTTTAACATTAATTTTAATTTAAATTACAATATTATATAATTTTTTGGTAAAACTTTAAATTACCACGGTAGCGTAAATTTAGGATATGATTCTAGAAATTACTGGTAAATTATGTATAATGTATGACCTAGAATTACAATTTAAAAATCATTGTACTTGTAAATGTAATTGCAGGTTACTTGCGGGTATGATTCAATACTAAGTGGGTATATCCTGGTAACTAAAAAACAGGAACCTCCTTAAGTTGTTTTCTAATTCTAGTTTATTTAATATACATACATTTTATGTACGTTTTGATGTTTCTTATCTGCTCATATAGATATATATATATGGTGTGTAAGCGCAGCATTGTTGTCTTTCCGTTTCCTGCTTCCTCGGGTCATCATCCTTACCTTTGTGTCGTCGTCTTCACACAATAGGTCCTCGGCATATAGCACCATGTGTATTTGTTTGATATACTTTTAACCCTGTAAGACCCATTTTAGTTTAAAGAAAACATTACTTAGCGCTCCAAAAAACACATTAGCAAATTTGTATTTTTATTTTTAAGACTACATTTACATAGCCAATATGTTATATCGTCTTGCCATTGATAGTAAATGTGTGTTTTTTTTTAAAGAAGCATTTGTAAATGTGTATATTGGAGAGCTAAGTGACGTTGTAATTTTACAACAAGGGGTGTTACAGGATTTAAAGCTAATTCTGCACCCTCATGAAAGTGCACAGGCAGGAGCGAAAGGAGCGACGGCCCCTTCCCCTTTTCCCTGACATTGACAAAGTGCCCTTCTGTCTGGAGGCATTTTCTTAAGAATATATATATATTTTTTTTTTTAACACAACCAAAGAGTACGTAGGCTAGGTAGTAACATACTAACATGAAAAAAGGCACCGAAATGAAAAACAACACCCCTCTTCTCCTTCCTAATGGTTTGGCCTAATTTGAAATGTACGTCTCCAAAATGTTACAGTTAATAAAGACCTACATTAATTTGGCATTGTGTACCTCTTCTCATGGTAATATACAATTATGTGGCACATAAAAAAGGAAGGTATACTGTATATAATTAATATTTTATATTTTTATGTTTTTGGAGGGGGTGCACTTTTTTGGGGGTTTTGCCCCTGCACGTCACTGTGCACCTTGCAAGATTTTAATATTCAGTGGGTACCGTTACAAGAATGTTAAGAAATTAACATTTCATAAAATTAAGGACCGATTAGTTCCCTGTTACGTCCTGGAACTTTCAAGTACACTTCAAATATTTCTTAGTACCTGTAATTTCCTGTATCTTTCTTACACTTTAATATAATTTTCCCTAAATTAAAGTGAAGCTTAGTACCTTTACTTTCCTGTAACTAACTGAGATGTATGGTATAAATATACCTTAGTACAGGGCTATTCAATTACAAATTTAGGTGGGCCAGATTTTAACAAGAGAAACTATAGGTGGGCCACATATTTTCGGCAATTATTTGCGTGAGCGTCTACGAGAGTGAGACATCGAGAGCAACGACCCTGCATCTTGGAATAATTTTCAATGTGTCAAGTCAATGGCGAAGGCTTTCTATAGAATTATAGAATGCCACTAATTCCAAGTCTCATAATGGCTTTTGCACAACAAAATAACAGCCACGCCCACATGCATCTGGTTTGCAATGTGTCCTACAACTGAAATTAAATTTGTTAGACAAAGTAAAGACAAAAACGTTTAATAGACTATTTGCCCCTAATTCCAAGTATTCCTACTTGAATACCACATGGGGGCAATTGGTGGGGGAAGGAGCCAGAACTTGTGCGGGAGGTGGAACGCTACTATTTAGATCTGGTGGGGCTTACCTCTGCACACGGTCTTGGTTCTGGAACCGTACTCTTTGATAGGGGATAGACTCAATTCTACTCTGAAGTTGCCCAGGGTGTGAGGCGCCGAGCAGGTGTAGAGATACTCATAAGTCCCCGGCTGAGCGCCACCACGTTGGAGTTTAACCCGGAAAACAAGAGTCGCCTCCCTGCGCCTACGGGTGGTGCGGGGGAAAACTCTGACTGTGGTCTGTGCATATGCACCAAACAGCAGTACGGAGTATTCGGCCTTCTTGGAGACCTGAATGAAGTCCTGTATGGGGCTCCAGTAGGGGACTCCATAGTTCTACTGGGAGACTTCAAAGCGCACGTGGGCAGTAATGTAGATACCTAAAGAGGAGTGATTGGGAGGAACGGCCTCCCTGATCTAAACCCGAGCGGGCGTTTGTTGTTAGACTTCTGTGCTAGTCA
>JAODOY010003131.1:0-11732 GCA_025399855.1 Forbesichthys papilliferus | reverse complement strand
TGTGTGCGCGCGCGCGCATGTATGTGTGCGTGTGTCGGGCAAATGATCTGTACTGAAACACGCCTGTCAGAGAGATAAAAGTATCCTGTAGCCTGCATGTGTGTGTGCGCGCGCGCGCATGTATGTGTGCGTGTGTCGGGCAAATGATCTGTACTGAAACACGCCTGTCAGAGAGATAGAAGTATCCTGTAGCCAAAACACTCCCCAGACCGACGTCTAAATGTGTATGTTTGTCTAAATGCATGTGTGTGTGCACATGCAGTGAAAGGAAACTTGCCTCCAGCAAATCAAGTTCCCTTGAGGGAATAATGTAACCTGAGAGAGAGAGAGAAGAAGAAAGAGAAAGAGCGAGCCTTGGGTCTCTCTCTCTCTCTCTCTCTCTCTCTCTCTCTTTCTCTTTCTCTCTCTCTCTCTCTCTCTTATCCTTTTTAGCATATGTGGAGGTATTCACTGTAGGGACCTTTTAGCACAGAGGAAAATTAACACCAGCCACAGCCCACAAGCATGAATAGCATTAGGCAGACTAGTTTGCTCAATTGTTTTGCCTTCTGCTAAAAGTTCGGCATGCATAGATTAGAGTCTAGAAATTGGGTGACAGTGGCGCAGTGGGTCGAGCGGGGCGGTAGGTGATCCAGAAGTTGCTAATTCAAACCCCGCTAACTCCTCACCAAGTGTTGTGGCGTCCTTGAGCAAGATAACTAACCCAACTGCTCCCGGTGGTCAGCACCCTGCATGGCTGACACAACCGTCTGTGTGCGAATGAATGGGTCATTGTGAGGCAATACTGTAAACGCTTTGGGTGGCCGGAAGGTTGGAAAAGTGCTATATAAATGCAGTCCATTTATTAGAATACTACACCTTTACAGTGGGGGAAAAAAAGCCCTATCATTCACAAACTAATAATAACACTCTCTTTAGTACAGTATAATGGGCAGTCCATCTTGACGTTAGATTCGCAACCTTGGGATATGGCCAAAACAACATGGCAAACAGCTTGCCCTAGAGCAAAACACTCAATATATCTGCAATGACAGCCACCTAAGAGGAGCCCCCCGATTGTCATCTCCAACCATTTCTTTACTCTGTAAAGACAGGATGACAGACGTCCAGGAGAAAACAGGTCCCTAAACTGCAGACCTGAAACAAAGTGACACTTTAAATAATATGTATATGAGGTAGGCTGGTGTCATTGTGCTCAACATAAAAGCCAAGAGAATTTTGTCCTTGCCTCAATGAATACAGCATAAAGTACATTCTCCCCTCGTTCCACTTTGTATTAACCTATCTTACATCATATACAGTATATAATACCTCTTGACATATTGTGCTGAAGTTAGCATGAGTCGAATAACCACATTTCTCTACTCACACTGCTTCGGCTCTACAGAATTCCCAACTAACCTCTTCTCTGAATAGGAATTTGTTATAGCAAGAAGAAAGTGAAAACTTTGCAACCAGCACGTTCAAATCCATCGTGCGTAATCTATTTGTCGATATATCCACACATGACTCAGCAACACCCCGTCTAGACGGAGAAAATGTCATCATTTTAGGAAAGAAAGAAAGTGGTGGTGGTTTTCCTAACGGTACAGCAGAAATACCTCAACTCACGCTTTAAAAAGCACTCGCATGCGATGACCTGAACTCTGATGTGAAGATCAGAGGCAGTCTGCCGGGGTGGGGTTAAAAGACAGATAGACATATGGATTTATTTGTCAGATGAGCAAGGGAATAAAATATATTCTGCAAGGCAGCCGGGGAGTGGTGCGCTGATAGGTAAAGTAATAATCATCCCGTGGCTTGTCAGACACACCAGCGGATGATACCGCTAGCAATACGAGCATTTATTACCCACTGGCACCATAAAAACAAATAAGCCCTATCCGCAGACCAGCTGTATACGTTTGTGTGTGTCCTGTGTTGGTGTGTGTATACGTGAGTGTAAAAGCATCCCATACAGATCTCTGGGTCTGTGTGTTTGTGTGCTTGTGTGCGTGTTTAAAAAGGTCCCATACAGGTCTCTGGGCCTGTGTGTGTGTGCTTGTGTGCACGTTTAAAGGAGTCCCATACAGATCTCTGGGTCTGTGTGCATGTGTGCTTGTGTGCGTGTGTAAAAGCGTCCCATACAGATCTGGTGATCTGTGCGTGTGCGCATACTGGGAGCGGGGCACAAGTGACTGGTGACATCACCAAAAGATGTGAAATTCTCTGTGGCGGTGCTCAGGCACACTGCTGGAAGACAGCACAGCGCGACGACGAATCCCGCGGATGCAATCCAGCAGTGTGCGAAGTCCACTAGCATCTCCCTATCCATCTATCATCCACCCATCTGTTACAGTGTATTTTTATGGTACATTGGAGATTGGAGAGGGGGGGGGGGTGTGGGGGGAAGGAACAGGTCAGTGTATGAATCTTTGTCATACATCAATCAGTTCCAGGCCGTTCTGCAATTGGTCCCCGCATTCTGGGAGCCGTGCTCCAAACAGCGCTCGGCTGTTGGGCAATAAAGCACACGACCTTGGGTCCGTAACTAGGACACGCGCTGGCTGCACAGGACAGCACCTCCTGGATCAGACAGCAGCCATTGGCTCACGCTGTAACGACAGAGAAGGCTCAACGGACGGCACTTCCGCATTACATTTTTGGAAGGGGGGTGGGGGGGGAGGGGGGACGATGACTCAGCGCTCCATGCAAGTCAATGTGGAGGTTCACGAATTTCATCACAATATTGTAAATTGCAAACTGTTTTGGGGGTAGATTTACTGTGTTCCGGGCCATGCATGGTAGATACAGCTGTCCAGGTGCTGCCTACGTCAGCCACCACAGCAGAATGCCTTTGGTGACACGCCCACTTACGAGACCAGAGGCGCTCCGTTTTCGGATTCTATCGAAATGCATTACAATGATCCATCTCTGTTATTATTCCAATATCAATGGAAATAAGATGTTTGGTGTACCAAGACGAGTGAGAGCTGTATTTGGAGAACATGCGACAGCTACACGTGTTTTGCCAGTGCGGGTCTGAGCTAACGCTTAGCTTAGCCCGTTTGCATACGCTCACTTTTGCCAGTATACATTCACTGAATAAAAATAGAAAGCATTAAAATAGCAGCTGGTTACCTGACAACCAAGTTAAGAAAACAACTAACCTACTAAACAAGCACAGTTAATAATATATTTATACAGTATATTCATGGTCCCAGGGCTTTTACTTACAGTATACTGTTATGTGTACACACACAGCATATTAGTTATTCTCAAGAACGCTTGCTAACTTTGAGCTCAAATCAAAAACAATAACCCTCCGCAGTGTCGCCTCACACATTAAAGCGCATTTTGAAACAAAGCGTAGTACTACCGCTTTGTCGTGAGCGGTTGTTCGGCACTTTGTTTAAGTTGCTATTTACAGAGTCAGGGCTGTGTAGAAGTATCAGATTCATTTTTCAACATACGGTAAAGTGGCAAAATGAAAAGAGATATTTGGTGAATTTGACAAAAGGTGTTTAGCTTATAAAGTAAAGGTGCTTTTATTGTCACATACACATAGTGAAATTCATCCTCTGCATTTAATCCATCCCTCAAGGGAGCAGTGGGCAGCCGCTGTGCAGCGCCCGGGGACCAACTCCTGGTTGGAGCCAGTGTCTCTGGTCAGAAGGCACTGACTGGAGAGTGAACCTACCATGTTGTTTAGATAGTGGGGGAAACCAGAGAACCCGGAGTAAACCCACGCAGACACGGGGAGAACATGCAAACTCCACACAGAAAGGCCAAGACGACTGGGGTTCGAACCACGAACCCCATTCGAACAATAACCTTTACCTTTACTGCAAACTAATTGCAATTGCGAGCTAGGGCCACCGTGTTGCCTATTAGCAATTAGCTTGCAATAAAGGTAAAGGTTATTGTCACTTACACACACATGTACAGTAGCAAAATTGATCCTCTGCATTTAAACCATCCCTCAAGGGAGCAGTGGCAGGTATAGTCAGCAATAGCTGACTGCCTTTAACAAAACTAGGATTTGATTAGAAGAGAGACAACCCACCCTCCACATACATACACACACACACACACACACACACAAAATAATGTTCCTTCCCACTTACCTGTGCCATATGCTGACCCAACACTACCATCAGCTTAAGCATTTACTCCAATTACATCACACTTATGAAGAGATATCCACCGGCTATAAGTTTAACTGACTGTGGACAATACCCTATTTCCCAGACAGATATTTAAAAAAATGTTGAACGGGTTCAATGTCCTATGGCTCAAAATATACCTGGGCGGCCATTAAGTTACCTGGGCGACTTGCCAAAGTCAAGTCTATGTGTGGAAACTCTGCTTTGGGTTTGTTCGATCCCATTTCGGTGCTTATAATTAGCTTGTCTTAAAGGTAAAGTCAGCTATTGCAAGCTAAATGTAAGCCAACACTAACATTCACTAAATATCTTCTCACATTTCGCTAGCTCACCTCTGCGCGTGTTGAAACAATTATCAGATACTTCTACACAGCCCTGGCTCCGTAAATAGGAACACTTACAGAGCAAACACCGCTCGTATCAACAAAGCCGCAGCACTACGCTTTGCTTCACAATGCATTTCGACGTGTGAGACGCCGCCTTGGAGGACCGCGGAGCGATACTGTTTTGATTTGAGCTGGAAGTTAGCAAGAATGACCGACCCTGCCTTTAAATGTGAGGCATTTAGTCAGAGAAACAGCTGAGATGGTGTAGAGCTCTATTTCTAATGTTAAACCCACTGTAATACCTGTGATTCCCTGGGATCCGATCACATGACTGGTCCATGGGGGATGGAAGCAGGTTGAGACAGGAAGCCAAGGACTGGCTAGAGTCTTCTCGAGACACTGCACACACACACACACACACACACACACACACACAGTAAATAAGCACATGGGTATAGAAACACTAATAAATGAAAGCTAATATATGAGTGACAGCAAGAGATTTTCCAGACCATATTTTAATGGCCATTGAAAATGTTAACAGCGAATTTGACATTTCCTCCTAAATTATCTACGGGTATAAAATGCCAGGCACGCAGTAACACTACTAGTAAAGCAGCCTATTAAAGTTCTATAGTAATACTAATGACTACTTCTCCCGCTGTTTCAACACGTACTTCTTGCTGCTTTCAGGGCTGAACTGTGCCCTGAGATTTGTTGGCGACAGAGCCATAATGTATTGCGTCTTCGTGTGTTTTTAAAAGCTCTCTCTCTCACTCTCTCTCGCTCATTTCACTCAGTAGGGGATCTCGCTCTCTTGACTCCGCAAGCCGTGAGCCACAACTGGACAGGGAGCGCGCAGTCCCGAATCTGAGCAGTGCCCGAGCAGTGCAAGGCCATAAATCGCTGTGAAACTGCCTCCTTTTTAATAAAGGCTCCAAGTAGCCACCTGAGATAGTTAAAATCACGAGTGCCAATGAGAGTGGAGGTGGAGAATGAGTGTGTGGGCTGAATGTGTCCGATATCTGTCTGTGTGTGTGAGTGTGTGGGTCGACTACACACTGGATTTATGCATGGAGCATGTTAAGCTGTAACCCCCCTTCTGCCCCTAAAGCAAATACATTCCAGTTTATTAGAATCAAAGCTCCGGTTGGGAGTCATTTAAATCTGCCCCAAATTTAATATTCTCAGTTCATCTGACTCTATGAAATATGTGGCCCAGAGATACGTGTGTCTAACATTTACAACACAACGACCCAACTGCACACAGGTCTGTTAGAGAACAGTCAAAGTAAGGACACGCACACACACACACACACACACACACACACATACATAAACACACACAGGCCCTTATCTAAATATAGAGAAATTTGGACATGGAAGGTAAATGTGGTAATATTTATGTTTACACCACAGGGAAGCCGTACTCACTGATTTGACTTGTAAAACACAAACATCCCCATTAAAGGCAAAGTAACAAGTCAATTAAAATACAGCGTGGCATACTAAATTATTTATTTATTAGATGTCATTCAAGACTCAATTAAATGCCTACTGTGCATCAGCACATGCATATTTTCTATTTGTGGCATGTGTTTTAATGGGAGAACAACATTTCATGTTTTGACATACAGTGCAGTTTCTTTTATACTAGAGTGTAATCATGCTTAATCATGCATGAAGGTTTACCTCACCAAGAATACCAAGAATCCTGAACTGAACTGCAATTCTTCACTCAGAGTGTATTTACAAGTGGTTCTGATAGTCTCCCACCGTTCTATGGTACAATACCATTTTACACTGTCTCAAAGTGATTAGTACCCCACGGATGGAGCAATGCTGTCTCAGAACACACACGTGTTGCCAAAATGTCAGACATGTGTTTTGATATTTAGGACTATTTTGCAGTAAAAACAACCAAATATAATTCAGTTTATAGATGACTCGAGCTAAAGATTGAGAGAAGGATAAGGAGATAAGACGTCTCTAAGTGGTCAAAGTGTGGTCATTGCTGTGAGTTTCTAGCCTTTTCATTCCACTGCGACAATCAGCCCAGGAATCAATGCTAATGTGTCTGAGCAACTGAGTTTACCAATCGTATTGATAGCTATACAGGCTACAGGCTGACAGCGACAACAGCCAGACGTTTCATCCAATCAACTGTTCATCCAATCAACAATCAAAAGTATTTTTTTAAAGTGCCTGCGCTATTTAACCAGTATAGATGGGTAGCTTCCCAGATGGACTAAAATATATTTGACATGTCAAGCTAGTGTGTTTCCAAGCACACAATTAAAAGTAAAAAAATCCAGATGTGTTCATGGAAGAGCAGAACTTACCGTGTCTATGGCGCTGGTCATCTGACAGGTCCAGGTCTAACATCAGGTCATCTTCATCCAGCTCTGAGGACCCCAAGTTGTTCAGAAAGTCCTGACCAAATGAAACACATATTTTAGCCTACTACTTCACATTAAATAATGACAGTTTTTGCACTCTTTATAGAATTACAGTAACCTGACACTAGCAATAATTATGGATTTAATTTATATGAAAACATAGAGTTATTAACCTGCGTCTGCCATCTCTTAATAACGTAGTCCCCCACCCTGACATAGAACCCCATTACAATATGTTAATAGTCTTGTTAATAGGATTATAAGGATATCATTTGGGGAAAAGCAATAAACGGACATACAGTAATGAGTTGCAGTATTAACTAAAGCTTGTCAGCACAAACCAGCTGTTAGAGAACTATTAATATTATTAATTAATTAATTAATATTATTATTAATTATAGAGACAAATTATTAACATTGTACGACTCAGTAATTCAGTCTATGATTTAGCCTAGCAGCATCTTTCTTATCAAGGCTCCTACTGTATCAAATATGAGGTATGTTTTTTTTAATTTTTTTTTAAGATATAAACATAACGTTTAAATTTGACAGCCATTGTAGACTGATCTGAGAGATATATTCTGTTCTAGCACTGTCCAAAGATTTCTATATATGGTACCGTTACATAGAGCTGGCCCAGTTGGCCCTTTGAGGCCATTAAAACAGAACTGGTTCCTCCTTTAGAATAGGACAAATGCCCTACTTAAGTTAAAAGTTAAACTCTATAAATTCTCCTCAGGTTTGTGATATGTCCATTATGGTATCAATAGTACTAATTATCAACATTATAACATGATAATTTATAACAATTATCAACATTATCATTATTATTACAAGCTTAAGCTGTCTGGAAACATTTTTTTGAACGTGTGTAACTCTCTTAATATGACTATATTTAAGATCATTATCATTAACTAATGTAATATTTGCAAATGTACATTTATGTCATAAGGGTATAAGGGGTAAATGCATTGTTTTATTAAAAAAGCCATTTAATATAGAATTAACCTTTGAAAAATAGCATTTCTCCTAGCACCTTTTCCTAGTTGTTAGAGGACATCACAGTATGCCTTTGCATCAATTGTAATGCTGATTTCTACACAACTTAGCCACGGCACCATATTCTTATTTAATTTTTCAATAAGCCTCTCTCAAGCTGGGGTATCCTCAACTATCAACATCATATCCCTCCACTATAGCCCTGTGGCTGCAATACTTATTTGAAAGCCTTACATTACTTTGAAACTTAGAGAGTAATGGATTGATATTTTTAAACTTCCAAGCTATAAAATCAGTCATATACACACAACCATATAGTAAATGACAGCAAACAATGCAACACCTGGATATTCACTTTTATTCATTTGTGGAAATGTGGGCACTATTAAAATCATATTTACAGACCACTTTTTGACAATAATGGTGATTATATATTGTATTATATTACTGAGCGCTGAAGGACAGATATGACATTTGTATTATAATGTAGTTATTACTATTATCATCACTTTAACTGTTCTACCTGCCCAGGCTCAGTATCTGTATGTCCTTGTCAGCAACAGCTGCTATTATCTGTACTGTGCCGCTTGGATTTAGCACACCCTTTGATTGATTAGCTGTTTTCCAAAAGGCAATGCTGCCATCTTGTGGTTGTCCAAAAATAGATACGTGAGTTTTGTACTGATATAGGCTTCTTCAAAATAATACTACAGTAATAAAACGTTTTATTTTATTTTATCAAAATATTGTATTTCTGTTAAATCAGATCAAATGCATTCACCACAATATCTTAATAACATCTGCTGGGACTAGTATCATTCAAGTCGTAATTCATCTGTAAAGAACAAGAACATAGTTCCATCGCCACATCTATCTACTGTATCTTTAATCTGTGTGTGACATCATTCATTTACCCTCTACATGAAGCAATAAGGCTCATATTATGAAGAGGAAGACTGCATTACCATGTTAATATTGGTGACCGTGACCAAAAGAAAAAAATATCAGAAAAAGTCAAGAACACATTTCAGCATAAAGCAATGGATTCATTTAGCTACTAAGGCTAATAGCAATATGAATTTGAAAGGAAATGAAGATTATAACACATGCAACTAACGCAAATGCTTAATTTACAGCTAAATTACCTATTTTAATGTGACCCGTTAGCCACAAAGATATTCTAATATAGTAAAACCCAGGTTTGACTGAATATTACCCACACGTTAATAGAGATAATATCAGAATCTGGTCTCATTATAAGTTAGCTCCATCTCTTAACTGCCAGGCCGAATGACATACAACAGGGAAAAATAGGGTCCTTTCCTTCCACTAAAGGCCACTCAATTCTATATGCACACTATAAAAATGACATATGCGATTCTGTTCAGAGCTTTAGGAAGTTAAACGTATAAAAGGCATAGAAATCTTGGTATATATTATACTTAATACCACAGGAGTTTTTAAGTTCAGCCCTGTAGCTTCTGTAGTCTTCCGGTAAAATATTTTGTGAACCAGAACCAGATTGGCATTTTCATGTGCAATTGACTTCCATTGTCACACATACTTGTATTAAATAGATTAGACAGACAGATTACTTAACAACAATATCGTCTTGAAACACAGAATAATACAGCAATGAATTTTACAGATTTGTATGAGTCAACTTTGGATGAAAAATAGCTTGAGAGGAATCTGTATCCCTTACGTGATAAATATGAGCAAACAGCTTCAGCCTATTTTGGTTAATGTAACACTGTCTGGTCACAACCGGAGCTAAGAAACCTAGCCCGAGAGAAAGATGCTGGTTTTATGTATGGTGATTACATTTTCCTTTGTTGATATCTGCGGGCGAAAAGACAAATCATGCAAACATCTTCACTATTTGTATGTACATGTATGCATATCTAGCTGCTTGTGGTTATCCTTAAGAGATCTGAATTATCATACTTTATGAGATAAACCCATTTGACACTTAGCCTATATGCACACACTTCCGCATTCCAATCGGGACAGCTAGATAACTTCCGGTGTTCGATACGTACAGGTTGCAATGACGTTTTTTACTCGGTCACTCCAGGATCTACCCAAACTTTCTGTGAATGACGTTAATCGGCTTACCCAGGCATCAAGCCATACGTCTGTAACTAACAAGGAGAAGGGCTTCAGACTATATATGTCAAAGATACATTTACAATTATGAAGGTAAGATCCGTAATAAGTGTAATGTTAGTGTAGGCTACCGCCCGGTACTGACCTTATCTAGCGCAGTGATTATACTGACATGTAATACTACATTAATCATAGGTTCAATGCTGTGTTGACTAGCTTGATTTGTTAACCACGGTGAAACATTTCTTAACGCAATTGTAAATCTCAGTTTCAAACAGGGATTCAAGGAGCGGAGAAATAACCATTAGGTCCGAGTGCTACGGCTCGACAAGACAAAAGTTTGAGTGTAAGGGAGTTATACAGCAGGTTCAGTGCAGTCTGGCTCCTGCTTGTGAAATCAAGTTTGTGTGAATCTTATCAAGCTATAATTAAAAACCCTACTTACTTTCGTATAAATGCGGAAATTGTGCTTTCCAAAACGCCAGTTCATATTAAAATACAGTACCACACACACCGTACAGAACACTATTTGAAAGGTGAAGAAGTAGTAATAAATCAAGCAATCACATTTTTCAGTATAGAGTCAAAATACACTCAATCGGCAATTATCTCTCTTCCTTCTTCTCTTTAAAACAGAAAAAAAAACTACATGGGACTTCAAAGTCCCACATGCGCATGCAGTGATGGCTCCTGCCCGTGAAATTAGGAGGGGGGCTATTGTTTTGGAGACCCATTCAATAGCCTAGGTACATTAAAGGTATCTAAGTAAATCATTCTAGAGAAAGCTTGTCAATCAAAACAAAATAACCTCTTGCTTCCGTCAGAAGCCCTGCCCACCACACACAAAGAACAGGCAGCCAGCAGACCAATAAGATTCATAGAATATTCTGAATTTGACAGTGCAGTCGCTTACTACTATAGCTTTAAGTCCACAAGCTATTGTCACATTAGGCCTACCTCACTATTGCCACACCACTAGCCTACCCCCTCAATGGCAACATACTGTATAGACTAAACAAGCAGAGATGTCTGCTTTATAGTTTAGTTAATTCATTAAATGTCTTAAATAATGAGGGCTACAATACACACTTTAGATTGATAATGATAATCGTCCCGATAGTCTATACGATGTTCAGCCATACTGAAATCACCCAAAAGAGGGCTGGAGGCTGTATGTACTCCACGGAACATTGGACGCTGATTGGATTAAGCTATTTAGAGGCAGGACAGCCAGATAGCGTAACCTGGTAAAGTTTGAAATTCCCTCCTCTCTCTTTCTCCCATTGGTGGTGACAAATCGCCCTAAGGAGCAAATCGTCCCTGTGTGCATGTCTAAACCATTCAGGAATAGCAACTTTGCAGGCCGATACAAAGTGAAGTAGATGCATTTTCCTCGTGTAGCTGCTGTTTTTCATTTACAGCTATTAATATGGAGTAAAACAATCTGAGGGCAGTGACCCACCCATGCCTCCTCTCAACATACAAGGGTGCACTTGAACAGATGAGAAGGCATTCCCTCATCTCTCACATGCACTATCGATGCACGCACACACACACACACACACATCATGAAAAGAGCACGCATGACAGGTACCTTTAGTGGAAGACCCAAGTTTGCAAAGTACATTTCCGTGTATTTGCGTTTTAGACCCAAGTTATAGGCTATATTAACTAATAATATCAATCAATCAATCTTTATTTATATAGCACTTTTCATACAAATTCATGTAACACAAAGTGCTTCACACTACGTC
>JAODOY010003130.1:0-11732 GCA_025399855.1 Forbesichthys papilliferus | reverse complement strand
ACGCACACACACGCACACACACGCACACACACGCACACACACGCACACACACGCACACACACACACACACACACACAAATCCTCATGTTATCCTTAACTGGGAATTTGTGAGCTCCTCTGCATACGCCCCCACCCCCACAATAGCAACTCTTGTCCAACCAGTGACTGACTGACTGTTAATTTTGACTGGTAAAATCAACAGATCCGGGTAGCCTTTGGGAACGATTTGTTCTTTGCCTCAGCAAAACGCTCCAGCTCAACTGGGTTAAGCCCTGCGATACCTCTCTGCCCTGCTGTACAGCACGTTCCTACAGGGGCACACTGACCTCTCAGAAGGCTAAGCGGGAGAACACTAAAATAGCATCATTTGATTTTTTTTTCACAAACGTTTTAACTCCTGCAGCAATATACTAGAACAGGCTTTAGCACAGAGGTTGGGTTTAGTCAGTCAGTCAGAGTTAAATCTCCTCGGCCCCATTAGTTCTGGCCAGGGCATCCCTAGTTAATTTGAAATCACAGGTTGGGGGGCCATTCATTCATTTATGTTCGTGGTCATGTTTGTGAACGGTTAGAGCACAGAGAGCGTGTGGCATGGCCCTTCTCAGGTCCGATTTTGTAGACCACATCACAGTATTTAGCCAAACACCATTAATTTAATATGGTATGTTACTTAAATTAACATAAGAAATTTTGCTTTGCTTAACTTTTGCTCTTGTATCGCCGGGGGTGCTTCTGATCAAGCCCTGACTTTATTTATTGTATTTATTAGATTTATGGGTTTCCCATTATTATCAGCTTCCCTGTGCCGATAATTGTCTGTTCTAAAATTCTTTATAACTGAGAATTTTCTGGTTGCCGTGACTTTCTCGTTCATTGTTCCTCTCCTTAAACAGCCAGCCATGAAGATTTTGTGCATTGCATATCAACCTAGAACTAATTGTCTAGCAGGAAAACGGAAATAGATTAATTACCGTGTTCAATTTGTGATAGGCCTAAGCAAACCGCATATTTGGACATAGTTTTACAAAAACCTAATATTGGTGCATATAAATTTACCAAAATGTAACCCTCAAAATGTCCTGGAAGCGGAACCCCAGACTCTCCACTTCATGTGTGCACCCTGCCTCCATAAAATATCTGTAAGGTGGGCTCCCCCGGGAGCTGGAAGGTAATTCGAACACTGACTTTCATGAACCTGGGCTGCAGTTGAGTCTTTTGCTTAGGAAGGTTCCAACTGAGTGAAATGATCTAAAGTATTTTAGTAGCAGCCATGATAAGTGCTCTTAGAATTCTTTAAGATGAGAAAAGGTGCTTCAGTGCTCCCTTTCTTATCTCCTTCAGCATAGGATACACTGGAGCATTTGTTCTGAAAGGAAATAAGATAAATCAAATACATAATATATACAGTGGCTTGCAAAAGTATTCATACCCCTTAAACTTTTCCACTTTGTTACGGTACAACTAGGGTTTGGCCGATATACGATGGCTTCCCAATGTTTTGCAGGCATCGTGATAAAAAAAATAAAAATTGCGAAAGTTCCAAAGGTCAGACAAAGTACTAAATATCTATTGAAACACTGCGTAATACGCTGTTTCCGAGGCTCGCCGAATTGCTGTGATAAAGATCACATTACTTACTCTCCTTCCCCTCTCTCTCAAGCACACACACACACACACACATGCAGATGCAAAATACTCTTGCCTTGCTTGTATCACACCATCTTGATGGTGATACAGCCAATGCTAACAACAGCTTGTTATGCTAACAGCAAAAGGAAACAACTTTATAGTTGACTGCTTATGCTCACTCTTTGCTGTAGTCTACGGTGCCTACCGTGATTTGGTTGTTCACTAGCTGATGACAATCGCCGTCTGTCCATCTTTTGACCAAATTATATAAGCAGATAAATCCTGCACACCACTTCAGAAGAGTGAAGTGCTAACTATTTCATTAGTTAGGCTATAAACTCAAAGCTACTGACAGACGAAGTGAAACCATTTTTACCGACTACATTTGCTGACGGTGATTATTGCTGACGCCATTATTACAGATCAATGACTAGACCAGACCAGGCCAACGCATAGGGGTTAGGAGGAAAAGCAAGGAAACATGGTGAGTTGGGGAGAATGGGCATAAGTAATGCCTGACCTTCTTATAGTAATTTACTAACTACTACTTCAATTTCATAGATAGTCAATCATTTTTAATTACAGCAACTTATTTTTAGTTTGAAGTTTATCGCTCAGCCCTAGTTACAACCACAAACGTAAATGTATTTTATTGGGATTTTATGTAATAAATGTGTAGACCAACACAAAGTGCCGCATAATTGTAAAGTGGAAGGAAAATGATACATACATAAATTTACAATGTATTTACAAATAAAAAACCAAATAGTGTGGCGTGCAAAAGTATTCAGCCCCAATACTTTGTAGAACCACATTTTTTCAATGCAATTCTTTCTGGGTATGTCTATCAGCTTTTCACAGAGAGATCCTTTTTTTGCCCAGTGTTCTTTGCAAAATAGCTCAAGATCAGTCAGATTGAATGGATTGTGTCTGTGAACAGCAAGTTTCAAGTCTTGCCAGAGATTCTCAATTGGATTTAGGCCTGGACTTTGATTGGGCCATTCTAACACACGAACAAGCTTTAATCTAAACCATTCCATTGTAGCTCTGGGTATATGTTTAGGGTCGTTGTACTGCTGGATGGTGAACCTCTGCCCCAGTCTCAAGTCTTTTGCAGACTAACAGGTTTTCTTCTAAGATTGCCCTGTAACTCTGACCAGCTTCCGTGTCCCTGCTAAAGAAAAGCATGGAATTGTTCAGTCTGATGTGCACTCTTTGTTTTCCGCCACACATACGGTTTTGCATTTAGGCCAAAAATGTAAATTTTGGTTTCATCTAACCAGAGCACTTTCCTCCACGTTTGCTGTGTCCCCCACATGGCTTGTGGCAAACTGCAAACAGGACTTATTATGGCTTTGTTTCAACAATGGCATTATTCTTGCCACTAGGCTACTGCAGCGGCCGCAGACGCTGCGATTATAAAAACAAAAAAAAATAAAAGGATAAAATCAATAAACACGCACATAAAAGACATATAGAGCCTACAATATCTTATATTCATACATTGATTACATTACATTTTGTATGACCTGAATATAATTTGATTTTAATTTCAATAATAAACAAAAACTATATTTGACCAGAATTTTTTCAAATTGTCCGGGACACTGAAACGGAAACACTGATTATATATACACACACACACACACACACACACACACAAATAATTAATTCAGCATTCAGACTATGTCCATAAATGTCTTAGCCTGGCTCCAGACAGAATATAGTCTGGACACCCTGTACACATTAGCGTTTTCACAGCCAACTTGATGGCGACCAAATCAGGGTGGGCAAGTGCTATGACGTTGAAGTCAAGCATGTTTCTAAATTGTGATAGAGCTAGATTAGGTGATCAAAATAGTTGTAGCAACGGGCGCCTATTAGTTCACTGTCCAGTAGTTTCAAAAGTAACCATAGGTAGGAGGCAACAACTGTTAACACTTCTCTATAGAGTGTGGCCAAGTTGCCAGGTTACACCAGGCTACTGCATCTTTCTTGCATAAACATTCATTTTCATACAGTCATAAAATTAGGATTCATGTTAATAAATATGAGATGGGTGATTGTGACCATGATGTACATTATCAATGTGACAACCATTTCATTAAACTTTTGTGACTTGTATTTCTTGTTATATAATTTCTTCATTGCACATGTCGTTGCAAAAATATTGTTGTCTCGCATTACTTCTCTGCATAGATCCTGTTCTCTACCCCTCCCCCTAGCTATGCCACAGTTGTGTTTCAAACACACAGCAGGTAGGCGCCAAAGGGGGAATTTTCACAGTATTACATTACATCACCATGTAGCCATTTTGCTTGGCATGCTAACTGTTGCTGTCATGAAACATCTTCATGGTCCAGCAGTTTATTGTATTTCACATATCTGACTGGATAAAATATCAGAATCATATAAGTAGTTATATTATGTGTTGTCTACATCAGTATGTTTAAAAACCTCTAAGCCATACTAAGTTACTAAGTATAAAATTATATAAGGACAGTATGAAGATTCACTCCGAGTTGATTAATTTGTTAGTATAGCTGCTGCTAGTTAGCTTATATCAGCTATGAGATATCCCCATATTCTGTACATTAAAAAGCAAAGAGAATGCTTCCTCTCTAGCTCTCTGCTTTGTAGGTGTTAATGTGCTTTAAAAAGGTGGAGTCTGGAATTGTAGAAAAAGTAACAAAAACTAAAACACCTATCCCTTCAATGCCATAGGGTGCGAGAGAGAGCAGGGCCTCCAGACAATTTACCATAGCCTAACCTTGGGGGTGGGCGATACATCAAATATACTCTATGTATCGTGACATGTTCTACACACAATGTAGTAAATTACTGTATCACGACCAGAGTATTTAAATTGTCACCTTTTTTCTTTTTATACACTCGCATTAGATGCACTTTCTTCTCTCGGACTGTGATGCTTGAATGAATGCCCAATGGAGCCCAATAAAGCTTGAGCTGGTACCCCAGCTCTCTGCCAAGCCCACAAGACTATATCTCTCTCCCTCTCCCTCTCTCCCTCCCTCTCTCGGTGAGATGTGCGTTCGTTTTTTTGTCCCTGAGAAGTACTGGGTGTTCTCTGCTTTCACTCTCCGGCCTCCGCATGACCTAACGCCGCACACAGTGCTGCAAACCAGACTGGAATTAAAGCAATCACTTCTGCCTTAGAATAAAGTGCTTTGCAAGCTACATTTATAAGGCCCAAATATTCTTCTGTGGATGCGACTTTGCACAATGTGGGTATACTATCTTGTTTCTGTAGGCTATGCTAAATGATGATCTCTATGTCAGGTATGTGCACAAACAGTTGAAAGAAATATTAGACAACTTTTTGAGCTTAGCAGGGCGCCCATTGCGGTCTGTATGGGCTTCTATGTGTAGTCAGTAGACACAAGTCTGTATGGGCTTGTCTTTAATTTAGCTAAATTACCTTTTATAACTTGATGGGTATAGCACAGACTGTTATTGAGTTAAAAAACTGAATAGACATTTTCAGATGTGTTAGTATACAGGCAGAGGAACCATCTTATCCTTATCAATCACATGTTTAATAAAAGGCATTTGTGACATCATACATGTATTTAAGCTTAAAACAAAGCATTCTCGTTTATCGAGACAGAATATACATTGTGTATCGCCATTCAGCTCAAAAATTTTGGTCCATATCGCCCAGCCCTACTTAGCCTATATGAAGCAAAGAGAGAGCATGCAAACCTACACTAAAGTAACAGATATTTATTGTGAAAATGTGAATAGGGCATGATGATGGTTTGCCATCATCCTCCACTGAAGCAGCAACCTAACATTCAAAATACAATAAGCTATACCTTTCCAGCTACAAGTGTTATTACATAAGTTCTTCAACGCTACAAGTATTTCACTATAGCATGAACCCCAGATCATTTTCAGATGGAGGGTTGATGGGTTCACATGGGACCATAGCCACACTACCACCACGCACATTACGCACTGTGCGTAGAGCATCAAGCGCTTGAGGGGGCATCAAAGAAATAGTAACAAACCTAATCATAGTGATCCATTATTTAACATCAAGATGAACCCCAACTACAACAGGAACTAGACCATTAAAGGCAATACAAGGTTTACATGCTGTATTTGCTTGAAATATTAAAATGAATGATGGTGCCGCCTTCCCACGCCCCCCTCTACTCCTATCTCTTGTGTTTTTTTTCCAACCTATATGCCCTGGTTGCTTTCAGAAAAGCAGTGGATATAGCAGCAGGAGTCAAATAAACTGCAGGATAATGCTCGTGCATTAGTTACAACATATATAAAACTGTTCATTCCTGAAATAGATATATTACTTTGCTTAAATCATGTAGCATTTGTATGCATAATGGTAACATCTCAAGTCCAGTTTCTAATGTTACCAAGTTAAAGGTTATAGTAGTCATCTAACGCTCTATAGATTTTGTTTTCCTATATTCATTCACATTTTTAGAAATTCAGCTGAATAATGAATAGTACCGGTTTCACACATAGTGTTTAACTGATCTCCAATATTATAACCTATTACATTTTAATTTCAAATTGAATTTATCTGTTACAGCTTTTATAAAAAATAAACAATATAAATAATACAATTTATTTCAGGACGCTTTTCAAAGCACTCAAGGACGTCTAACACTTTACATAGGCAATTAATTAAAGATCAATATAAAACATTTAGTTAAGATGGTAAATGCATTTATATAGATAGTGCTTTTATCCAAAGCGCTTTCCATCATATGCCTCACATTCACACACATATTCATACACCGATGGCGATGTCAGCCACGCAAGGAGACACCTGACCACCTGATGCAGTTGGTGCTGGTCAATTTTGAGCATATTGGGCATAGGCTATGCAATATAAGCCCAATATGCTCAACATTCGACCTAATGCACTTTTAAGTTGCAGCCAGTTCTTGTTCGATTTATTCTATTTTGTTTTTAAACCTTTAACCATTTTTCATTGAGGTCCAATTATTTCCTTAAGTTTGAGTGAACATTTGAACATTTTAAAACTATACAACATACTTGAGTTCCCTTGTTTGAATGGTGAACTTTGTTTATGGAGAAACCTGGGACCAGGAGGAAGATACTGACCATCATCCATCTACCAGAAGTTCAGTTGTCACAAGATAAACCACATACAACCAGCAGGTCTAAAAACGCAGGAACAGTATACAGCCCTGATTTTTATCAACAGTAGCAACATTGATAATGAAAATTTAAGTAAAGTACTTACATACTACTACTAACATAATTACAATATAATGTATTGTAATGTACTATTGTATCTTTTCAAAGTTGCAAAGCATTGTCACTTTTCTTCTGATCAAGATTGCAGTTCTACATGTTTGTGGGAATTTTGAGCCTGTTCTATTGTTATACTGCAGTCACATGATGGAACACTGCAGACCGTAGATGGCAAACCGGTAGATGCCAAACACTTTCTGGACGGCATGGCAATAAAGTCAGACTTAGTGGCAAGACGACACAAATGACGATATGTTGCTATGTTGATGTTGAATTGTGCGGTTTGCCGTCTGCTGTGTTCCATGAACGCAACATTAGTTAGCCTGAAATAAAGTATAGTGTAATACTGTTATTTTATAGCTCTGCTTTAGCTATTTTTAACAATGATAATACAAATATTTTGTTTAGCACTAGAACCGCCATGGGGTAAATTTGACCCATGGCGGTTTTTCATAGTTGCTAGGCAACGGTATACACGTGTTCATAACAGTATATTTTCACAGGGTCCGCTGGCCACACAATGCATAATATTTTCAAGAAACTGCTTTTATGTCTGTCTGATGTACACTGGCTGAAGCGCGCATAGCGAGTAGCCTACGTATGGAGCATCCTCGGATGTGACACTTGGAATCAGATGGAAAGATTCTGGTTCGAGCAATGGGTTCAATACATTTCTCATCTCAGCTATCGAGTAATCGATTTCGGGAGACCCTGGGCTTCCTTTCTGCTTATAAGGAGGAGACGACGCGCGATGTGGGTTGAGCACGGACATTTGCGATGAATGACTAAAGTGTGGGGGAGATTAATACAGAACTGCATGTTATGCTACAAACACTAATGGTGTGGACAAACAGCTGTTCCCAACTACAGCGAAGTGCCGGTAGCATTAGCGTTTTCCAACATGCTTTACAAGTGGGATCTGTGCTTTCATTAATAGCATATATTTGATGTGTGTTCTTATAGAATACGACACCCATTTAGACCATTATTATAAAACTAGAGCACCAAAAGCTTAAAAGACAATTAATACAATGACGAGTACATTTTGGAACTAGAAGGACAGTATCTTTGCAAACGGGTAAACCGTTGGCGGTTTAAGGTATACAGAGACTCTTGGTGGTTCTAGTGTTAAAGAAAGATTGCATCTTTTGCCGGGGAGGTGGGCACCACAAAGTAATTATGCTTGCGGCACCCGAATTGTCAACAGCAGCCTTGCAATATGGAATCTCAATAAACTTGATAACAAACACCCTTCATGTCTTTGCAAGAAGGCTAAGAGATCTAAAGTTAATGATTATTATCCCAATTTCAATCCCCTCTTTCATATTTAACTGCAGAGGAAATCAACAATTCACTACAACATTGGATGTTCATAAAAATCTTTAAATACACCAACAGTGTAGCACCTAGGCTTCTGCCCAGACACACAAAAAATGTAAATTCTCACTTTATCTGTAAAATGCATCAACATTTGGACATCCAGACACTGTACACATCACTTTTATAATTTTATAATTTAATAACCTACTGTAGTGTATGCATGTGCATTGTACTTTAATTGCAATAGTTTAACTTCACTATAATGAGCTATGCTCATGTTGTGTTAAATTGAAAACAATTTAGCTAAATAACAAGCAGATTGAACTGTCCACATGTGTTTCCATTCCGTCTTTATTTTTACCTACAATGCGGAACATTTTTTGCTAACAGTCAGTGTGGGACATTTTTTAAATAAGAACACTTCTGCAATATGCATGTGTCTGTGAAATGTGTCTCCCAAGTGGAAAAAGGCAGGCTGTTAATTAAAGTAGGAAAGTTATGTTACAGCAAGTGATTAATATAGACTTTTGACTTGGCCTAACAGCAAGAATAAAAGTCTGCAAAGTAAAGTATTAAAACTGGCCTAACTGCAAGAATAGAAGGGTCTATAAAGTCAATTGTTGATGCACTGAAGCACATAACAGTGCAGCCATTCTGTGGATCAAACTGTATGATCACCACACCCACTCGTAAAAGAAAATAACATACAGTGTGGTGTGGCTCAGTATGTCACAGGTCTGGAGGGGGATAATCCACAAGACAGCCAGACCTCAGCAGTCATGACAGGCAGGCTATTTATAAGTTTACTCCAGTGAGAAAAAAAGAGCTCTCCACTCATGTCCAGGTCCAGCAGTTCACATGGGAGAGGGTAGCTCTAGCTCTCTTGTCTATTGACAAAGCTACCCTCTGTTACTTTCAATCTGTCTATTGCACAGTAATAGTATTTTTTTAGCCTTATGGGAATAGCGGTGTAGCCACCTCACACCAAAATGTAGTGTGGTGTGAGGTGTGTACACACTTGAAGATGTGTGTTGCTTGTATTACAGCATTTAACTATTTTCATGTTTAGGTTTTTAAATGTATTTTACTGCTTAAGTATTAGTTGCCTAATAATTGTGCAAAGAATATTTAGGCTATCCTGTTCACAATATTATTTGACGTAGAAAACATATACTACGGTACAGATAGATACTGATACTGCAGTTTGAATGGATCACACGATTCTCATCAATGCGATTATTTAAAGCGCGCTAGAACCATGGCAAGAACCAATATACATCCTGTTGTCAGGCTTTACTATGGTGCATGCTGCCAGTGTCGCGAAAACTTTGATACACTGTCCTATTTATCAGTTACGTCTGTCAGTTTGAATGGTTGAGGTGAAACAACCGTTACGCGGGCCCTGGCATCGCAAGCAGAAAATAATACACAGATTATAATCTACAGTAGTATGATATGCGCCATGCGGTATTTAGTTCTTGCAGCTGTTAACACCAAACGTGAAACAGAAACAATGCCTATGCACTGCTTGTATATGCATAATGGAAGGCCCATGCTATGATCATGCCTGCAAAACGTACAGTAGCCTATGCTCAGTCCTGGGGTCGTCTACTATGCTGGTAAACATAAGAGTCGTGATCGGTTGAGAGAGACTACGGCACCTTGTATAAACCGTCAACATTGTAATATTCGCATGTGCAGATAAGCAATAGTCACTCACATCTTCAAACAGAGATCCAACGTTGGCTGTCACCAGCAGTATTCCTGTGCCGTGAGCTGTCATCTTCCCTGCCATGATTATTTCTGTAGATCGGGAATATAGCGGACTCTGAATGCAAGGTTGGAACCCTTGAAACACAAGTCGGTGGATGTTTCACAGAGCAGGTTAAAACGCAGAAAACGTGGTAGTGCTGCAAGGGTTGAGACGGCTCGGTTCTCGCATATTAGCAGTCCCGCTTGTGCATCTGTACTACTTGCTTGCTTGCAGATTTTCCGTAACCCTGATGTGTTTTTGTTACTTTTTAACGTTGAGACCCATCGTAAAAGTTCTTCGTTCTAATCCACAGCGAC
Organism: Forbesichthys papilliferus; assembly: GCA_025399855.1. NCBI lineage: Eukaryota > Metazoa > Chordata > Actinopteri > Percopsiformes > Amblyopsidae > Forbesichthys > Forbesichthys papilliferus. The sequence continues at coordinate 1,442 of JAODOY010003130.1, read as the reverse complement.
TGCTGAGCTCTGGATCATTTTAACGACGAGTGTTCCACTGGCTTTTGCTGTGAAAAAGTCTCCCTCCGACAGACAGCACGACTGTGCCAGGACCATTGCCTTGATTGTTTAGAGAGGATAGGCTGGAGTCTTTCACTGTCCTGACGTCACTGTGCATATGGAAAGAGCGAGCTTTTCTTAAAAGGCCAACGCACCATAAAGGCAATGTCTTAAAACTCGGTCCGTGGTCTACATTTTTCGGAATTTACAGGTATGGATGGAAATTTCTAAAAATATATTATATTTGTAATTGATTATTAAATTGTTTCTAGGTTTATAGTTTTTTAATATTAGGTCTTGTTAACGTATACGAGAAAAATATTAATTACAAGAGCTAATGTGACTGTATAGGCTAACATAAATCTGACATCCTCATTATAAGAAAAATAAATCTATAATCACAGCTATAGCAAATACTGAGGTATGTTTCATCTATAAATTATATAGGTTTACTGTAACATTCATATTACAGTTTTTGCCATTGCTTACACACAAGTGCTTACACACAAGCTTAGACCAAAGCTTCCCAACCTTAACTTGTTTTACCATGCCTGAAACAAATGTACAAAAAGTACAAACACATTTTCTGCAACACACTTCTTGAAAAACACTGCACACTGTTTCTTACATTAGACACTTTGTTCATGAATGAAAACCCTTGAAATAATATTGAAAACACTTTGATTCACAATGCAAAACATACCTGGAATTGGCAACACACTAACACACACATGAAAACACATAGACAGTAATTGAACACAAATCAGTCTGAGCCTCAGCTCTACAAACAGACTTCAGGTAAGCTCAACCTTCAAATATTGAGGCACTGAGAGCGAGAAGAAGAGCAAAAGGAAGATACATTTTCTAAAGAACTGCCAGACAACCTCCCATGGTTTGAAGGCAAAGTGTTCACCCAACAGCAACTGGCCATTGTCAATATAGATTTGGCAAACCATGCCATTCGCCTACATCGCCTAGAGCAAATCCTTGCTGATCACACATCATTCCGTATTATCACATTGTCAGTATGTTGACGCTGTCACATCATCTTGCGTCACCAGCTGTAAAAATTGTTGGGCCTGAAATGTTATAGGACAAAGAGCCGTTGTGAACATCCCTGTGTTGTGTCTTATTTGGCTTGTGTTTAGAGTTTTGACACAATGAGCCACATTCAGCAAAATGTGTGTAAGCAATCAGTCGGTCATTTATACTGCATCTCATGGTGTGTCCCTAAATGCATTTCCTGCAGCAGACTCCGCCTCCCCCATACGTTTAGACACCTTCCTGACCTTAGCCTAGTTCAAGAGGTCAGGAGAAACACAAGACACCCACCGAAGGCAAGACAAGATGAGCTCTGTGGAAGATGCCCAAAAACGTTTACTGTTACTTGTATAATATATATA
>JAODOY010003129.1:0-11733 GCA_025399855.1 Forbesichthys papilliferus | reverse complement strand
GTATTACTTTATTTTTTTGTATATTGTATTGTTTTAACTCATTTTGAATTGTTTTTAATGACGTAGTGTGAAGCACTGAATTTGTATGAAAAGTGCTATATAAATAAGGATTGATTGATTGATTGATGTTTGTTAATACAATAATATTATGAAATTGTGTATTATGTATTATTAATACAATAATAATATTGTATTCATATATATGAGTGCACTTATTCAAATGTTTAACAATTGAATTTAAGAACTCATGAACCACGATTAAACACACTGGACAGCTGACTGAGGCTATATTCCATTGCACAGATATTGAATAATTGCCTATAATAGTTTCTACTTATTTTGTTTTTACTTTTCTTACTATGTGTCTTAAATTTACTTTAAAACATATAACTTGTATTATGTATTTCTTTTTTTAAATGGCATCAAGGGGCAGCACAACAAACAAAGTGTTTTCTACATACAGTTTGACAAAAAATAACATGAATTAGAGAGAGATAAATAGTTGACTAAGCATAAAATAGCCAACCAAACCTACAAACCCTTTCAAATTCAGACACATTCAAATGTACTGTAATGTGTTTTTCCACTACATGTCTTTTAGTGCAGTTTCATAATAGGCATCCATGTCTATATGTACAGTATGCTGTAGTAAGAGTGAGTAGGAGAGCTATATAAATCATGTCAGCACAGCTGCAGGCTACTCCTCTATCTATCCTCAGATAAGCCTTCTCACATCTCCCTCTGACATTATGTGGCCCAACACTGCTCCAGCCTGGACGCCTGTCAAACCTTTCAAGGCTTGTGAATGTGCTTATGTGCCTACTGTGTGTGTGTGTGTGTGTGTGGTTGGCTGAATGTGCTGCCACGTGAGTCTTGGGAAAATGATTGTGTGTGCATGTGTGCTTGAGATAGGGTATTACCATGCTATTGTATCTAAGCTGCTGTATGTGTCAGAGAGCAGCCCAACGGTTTCCCATCAGCTGTTCCAGTGAGAGGTTTTATAGATGCTGTAGTGCTTTCAATCAAGAGAAACAACACCAGCAGTAACATGTAAGAGATGCATATATACAGTAACATAACACCTCCAGTTTGATACTGGTGGAGATTGGGAGTGTCATCTGAAATGACACATAACAGACACAACAGCAAGCAGAGCTTCAGGTAGACTTACTGCATGAACAATGGAATAAGGCCGAGATCATTTAATCCCTAAGCAGATAGACAGTGTGTTAGCAAGTAGCATTCCATGCAGAACTTTAATAAGTAGCACATTCACTGTGTGAATAGTGTGTATGGTTTATAGGTTTGAGTCAAAGAGAGGAGGAACATTTGCTGTCACCTTAGATTCAACAATTCTCAATTCAACAATTCACAAAAACAATTAAAATAGTGTACTCTGAACAGTATACACTATACAGTATTATAGTGTATATACAGACAGACAGACAGACAGACAGCTAATAGGGTAACACTTGCTACTGTAATCTAATGCTTAAATAGAAATCCATACGTTGTCTGCTAATTAACTTAATATATCGCTTATATATAAAACACTGTACACTGTGCAATGCATGGCATGTCTGGTAATGTCACTGTCTGCATGCTCTCTGAAGCTAAATAGACAGTAAAACGATACATGTGATTTTTAGTGCCAAACATAAATCATGTCCCCGCCCAGAGAGAGATGGAGACAGAGGTGAAAATAGTAAGGTGGCGGGGGGGTATTACTGGATTAAGAGCTCCCTGTATGTGCGTGCATGCGTGTACAGTATGTGTGTGTAGAGAGGCCAAAGCTGGAGTTTGAATTAGGCTCCTATACTGGCAGGCAGACCTGTCACATTTCATTCTTCACTCCTGCAGAGTGCTGAGTAGGTCTCTGTAATGCACAGGGCATGAATGCTGCTTGCATGCACACACACACACACACACACACACACACACACACACACCTATAGGGTTGTGTGTACATGCTGTAATCACTTTAAAAATCCCTAACCATACAGCTACACACTAACAAATGTAACGTGCATTAAACAACAACCTGGCTAACACAGACACAAACCAATAGTAATACGCAGTTGTTTGTTGGCTTCATGTTTATCAATATCTAGCATTAACACATACAGAATGATAATGACAGATCAGCAGACATATGAGATGGGAGCCTATTCTGTTCCACACAGGTGAGCCGTGTTTTGGTCCCTGGAGACTGAAGGGGCCCAGCCAACCACAATGGCCCCTGCATGCGACCTTGAGCTGGGTGGGGAATATCAGTGGTAACAAGGTCTCCCATCACAGCCATAGTACCAGCACAACGACACATAATATGACTAAAACAGATTCAATATAGTCATAACTTAGCACAAAGCTATGAATGACGTGTCATAAACCATAGTGATGATTAAAACACAACGTACAACAACATACCGCATGCACCGAACACAACAGTGCTGTGTCTACCACTACTCTCTACAGCAGCGATGTCTCCCTGCTCCACACACCTGATTCATATGAGTGGGTCGTTAGAAGCCTGATAACCAGCCATTCATTTGAATCAGGTGTGTTGAAGGACAAGGATTCCCCTCCAATGCTCTACAGTGTACAGTATGACTGATGACAAGACAGTAATCCTCCAATAGTCATACATTTTGGCACAAGGTGTAAGCACATTGACAAACTGTGTTTAATAACTGTCCACCTTTCTAGCCACTTCTCTCAACCACTTTTGTAGCAGCGAGCACCGTATCATATTCAACATGTATCAGTTAACAACCAGTCTCACGCAGAGCAGGACCCTGTGCACACTGCACGCAACATCAGCAAAAACAGAGCTGTCTTAGTAAATAAAATGTAATGAAGTGTAACATAGGAGTGAATGTCTCAGTGTTAACAGCCTGTCACAACCACGTAGGACAATGTAATAACAAGGCAAGAGAAGCTATTGTGAATTAACTTGATTTTATTGTCCCAAAGGGAGAATTATTTTTCACATCACATCACCAAATTATACAACATATAAACAGCACACAGCAGATCAAAGGCATATAGTGCCCATATCTATGCATGTATGTAACACATAAACTTTCAAACATTTATATTTATTATAGCCGTTAATATAGCAACTAGTACAAAACCGTATATACATTTGTTGAATTGAGTGTTACTTGCGAAGCACATATCCGTAACCTCTCCATGTACTCCTGCGATACTGCACACAATCATCCTGTTGGTGCTCAGATTGTTGATTTCTAGAGAGAGAGATGTTGTTTCAACTGATAAAGCATCTCCTCACTGGGTAAGGAGATAGGGTCATGTGTTCTACTATCAATAAAATGCAGACACAGTGAGAGCATGTAGTCCTCACAGAAAGGCAGGGATAACCAGGGTTCAAACCCAGGACCTTGTCGCTTTGCTTTGCCCAGTGGGCCACCACTCAGCCACCGTGTTGCCCAGTGGCAACATATGGAACATCATTTCAAAACATCATCATTTTTCAAAACAACCCTATGTTAGGAAAATTATTAACAAGATAAAAGGTCAGAGGCCTTGAAGTAGAAGAATTTGGCCTCAAAATACCTCAAAGAGCTTTATAAAGGTTAATATGGTTTCCTGACCATCCAGTGTTAGCGTTTGGGTTTCTAACATCTTCACATGTAACTCCCCTTGCTAACCAGCTAGCCTGTAACAGCTGCTAGCTTGAAACGCTATCAGACGAAGGCAGGGAAATCACGTTCAGGGCGGCTCAGTGGTGAAGACATTTTCCATGGTGTTGGTTTACTGTCTGAAAATTGAGATCCCACTCGCTCTGCGGGATGGCTGTCACGCGCACGCACACACACACACACACACACACACACACACACATTCAGATACATACAGTAGGCACATACCAACACACAAGGCTGAGTAATAAAACCGAGTGCATGCGTGCATGTGTGCGTGTGAGCGTACGTATACATAGTCTACTTGTATATAACTGAACTTGAGTAGAGGTATCCAGATGGCCGGGCTTGTGACTCCCCTCTCTGTTGGGGGTAGTAATGACGTTTCCAGACTAAATTGAATAACATTTCTTCAGCAACAAGGTGCTGAGAGAGAGAGATAGAGAGAAAGAGAAAGAGGGGGAGGGGGTTATTTACAGTAAGAGACATAGGAATTAGCATGGGGACATGAAGACGAGTCAGAAAGTACATACTGTAGTATTACTGTAGTATACTGTAGTCCTAAATCATAACTCCCAGCACCGGAGCAGCATTCAGTTGAAGGTTAACACATGGTGTCACAAGGTGGACATAGACATCTCTCCACAGACCTGTGCGGAGAGTGAGAGAACATCTGGACACATGATTTCACAGCAGGGGTTGACATCATTATCAATTATTCTGAGCCAGCAGCATTTTATAGATTTAAAGCTGCATTCTAGCATCCGTTTCTGTTAATGGCACGCTAACAAACAAATTCAGCATGCTTCTATCGATCATTTTTACTTGTTTCAATTGCATATGTGTCACTGTCTGACAGTGAACATTATAGAACTACACAAATATACCCATAGAATCTGGTCTTAAGTTGAATGGCTTTTAAAAACATCACCTCCAGTGGGTGATCAGGATAAACCATCAACCTTTACTCTACTGGGCTGTAATGGATAAAGCTTTGGACTGTCATGGGTTGTTACTTCATTCTATGAATTAAATAGCATTTTATTAAACAAATAATAACAATTGTTTCTTTTATAATGTGTCTATTTATTAGTGTGACTACGTTTTCATTTAAACATCATGAAATTCGACTAATCGACTAAGGGCTAATACATCACTTGTATTTGTAACATTACCTTCCCTGAAGAGTTTGTGTTTGTGTTTGCGTCTGGGCACTAAATTACACAGAGGGACAGACATAGACGATGTATACCTTACTGAGTAAGGTATGTGTAGCTACTGATATAACTCCATTAACACCTGCTGAGCACAACTAAAGTCACACCTGTTTTCTTTTACAGGGCTTTATGCGTGCTGTATTCCAAGCTTGTTTCTTTTAACATCTCTTTAGTTACTGGAGAATATATAGTATGAATGAACCAACCTAGTGTAAATATACTGCACTGCACTCTATTTATAAGGTTCTTCTATCTAGCACACATCAGCAATGTGCACTGAAGTGTACTCTATGCGTAGGGGTGTTGTAACTATGCATGTCTGTGTGAGTTGAGAGAGTGAGAGAGAGAGGTAGAGCAATAATAGTATAATGATGTGCATGAGAGGAACTGAAAACTCTAAGGTATAAATGTTATTATTCTCCAAGCAGCAGTTCTGTGGCACTAGCCTACTTGTAAAACCAAGTAGCGGGAGGCCTGGGAAATGAATTTTTCGTTCAAGCTCATTGAGAAGGACACATTTCTATGGAACGGTGGGGGGTAAATGGGAAATGGAATCAAACATGGAGCACATTGAATAATATTGAAAAATACTTTTGAATATGAAAATATACCTTTTGAAATCGTCTATTAAAGAAAAGTATTCCACATTCTATGCCCTGAATAATCTGAAGAATTTGTAGTATACTGCAAAATTATACAGTTTGTATAGTTTCAGTTATTCATATTTCACTGTCTGTAGTAAAACAGCTGAACTTGTAAGGTACTTGCGCAACCACTAGGGGGTATGTGTGAGTCTTCTCTGCTCCGTGATTTATTTAATCCCACCAGCGCCTGTTACTGCTTTCAGTTAGTGTTTCTGAAGATGCAAAAGTCAGATTTGCTTAAAAGTGAGAATCTATGTCATATTTCCAGAGATTGTGACATTGCAGAGCTCCTAGTGGACATCAAACTGTCAACTGGCAGATTTGTGGTATGTTTCCAAATATGTTGACTTTTCAACGATACAGAATGTAGGTACTGTAGGTACAGTAGGCCATTCATTTCAACTAAGGGAGATTTGAGCATCACATCCACATTTCCAGAGAAGAAACAATGATACAAAGATATAGACCAATGAAAAGAGTCTGGATTTAGATTCAGGTGGTTTGGACCTGTGCACCTGTCACAGCCAGAAGCAAAGTCAGACAAGGTCAGTTGCAAATCTAGGGAGATTGTTTGACACCATCAATCAGGCCTGAAGGGCAACTATCTTAACTTGGCTACTGTGTCTCAGCTGTAAGACAATTGGGTCTGTCCAGGGCAGGCTTGTAACATTTTTACGGAAACCCCTGTAACAAGATAACCATCTTACAATATTACACTAACATTTTGCAGACTAGCACATACGACAGGTGCTGAACAACATACTCTCGATTACTAAACGGACTGATGACATTTAAGACAAAAAACCAAATGTTTAGTGCAAATAACTTGTTCATTTATAAACTAAACTGGCCAAAACTTGGCATTAATGTTGAATAAATATTGTGGAAAACACACAACCATCATAATTCCTAGCCATTTATAATAACTAATTAGTATTATGTTTTATATATTAGATTATTTATTATATATTAACATTTATAGCTAATTAAAATGTATTGTGATTTAAGGGAAAATCTGAAATTAGTCAATAGAAAAATAATGGGGAAAACCTCAAGTTTAGTTTATTTTAGTTTACCAAACAATCAACAGCAACCAAAAATAATAACCATAGGGTTATGGCTTCACACTTACTTCTCTATTGTAGGTGTTAGTTAGGATTACACCTGGTGTAAAGGTGTACATATTATTCTTGATTATATTATATATATATATTATATCATATTATTGTTCTTTTTGTCTGTGAATTCATACGCAGCTGTTTTGGTGTGTGTGACTGCTGAAGACACTAGGGAGGTCTTTGTATTCCAATTCCCTCTGGCTAAGCCCCCTAGGAAATGGCATTAGTAGAGGGAAAAAGACAGGGCATGCCATGTAGTGCCAAGGCAAGATCCCATCTGGGAGTGACCCTTGACCTCTGCCTGGGAGAAGGGGGGTGATGAGAAGGGTTAAGAGAGCGAGAAGGACACCAAAGATGATTGAATTTAGTTTTACGTTGGAAGGAGGGGTATGAGGATGAGGATGAGGATTTAGGAGGAAATCAAAAACCTATCTCTCTCTCTCTCGCTCACTCTCTCTCTCTCTCTCTCTCTCTCTCTCTCTCTCTCTCTCTCTCGCTATCAGCACCTTGCAGCTGTCCATTTTCCTTCTAATTTTTCTCTGTCAGATTTCTGCCTATAATTAGCAGAAAGACCTCTGTGACTCTACACACACACACACACACACACACACACATGCACGCATACGCACACACACGTACGCACACACACACACGCACACACACACACACACACACACACGCACATTACTAATGGCCTAAATCCTACCCCCTAACCCACAAAATCTCAACATCATTGGAGTGACAGGTTCACATGTGAGACACTGTGAGATGCTCTTCTTTTTGGAACCACACACACATACACGCTTAGCACTTCTGAATAGTTGTAGTTGCATATACTGACATTGTCTCACAGGCAGAAAGTGTGTATGGGGGGCATGTGAGACCTTTTCCATTACATCCTGGTAGAATCCAATGCTTGTGTAATCCCAGTACAAGGTCGAGATATTATAGGTCAGTGGTTAGACCAGGATGAGCTGAGGTATTGTCCCCTCCTACTCAGAAATCCATCAACGTAGTCTTGATTTAGCCACCTGCTATCGTACCACCTTTGTTAGCCATGGAACAGACAAAGTCCTGATGATTAAGTGGTGACCTTCCCACCTTAAAGGCAAGTTTGGTTATTCTCCAGAACGCTGGATGTATAGAAGTACCGAGTTGTTTTTTCAGTAAGTAACAGTAAGCTAGCAAAATGTGATGAGATATTTGGTGAATTCACATACCAAGTAGTCCTCTCAGATCCCATTGTCCCATAAACAATGTACAAATCAGAAAAAGTCTTATGTGTGAGAGCAAATGATCAAGTGAACCATTTTTACATACAAAGAAACCACCAAATGATACAGTAATATACTACAAATGATGTACAAGGCCAAGTCATAATAGCACAACAGATACAAAATACAAAAATATATATAAAAATATATACAAACATAGCAATTTCCAGTGTAATGCCCACAGTTAATGTGTAAAAAAGAGACAAATGCGACCCACATTGCATAGGTCGTGGTACGTGGCAATTTTTCGGAAGAAACATGACACTTATCCTAGAGTAAACCGTGTCGTTAAAGGTATTACAAAGTCATTCTTTTCCCTCCGTTTCTCACACTTCATTTGGGCATTGCGCTGGTTTACGGCAGCTTTCCGTGGTTATGGCGGATTTGTGTGGTTTATCGAGTTTTCCTGGTGTTTCTCCCTATGCACACAACACTAAATCAAATATTTGTTTTACTGTAACAGATGTGGTTTTTGCCCGGCATAGCATGCAACATGTACCAAAACACCTTTTATTATGGGTCCGGCACAATAAAACTCCCACAAGGAGTGTATAATTCTAATATGTCCCCATATTTCAGAGAATAGGTATTTTTCATTCAGAATTTCTTAAGCTTATGCGCTAAATGTAAGCCTTTTGCCTTTAAACAAGCAAGCTGTTACACCATGCTTTTGTTCCACCAAGCTTGAATTACAACATTGTTTGCATAAGAACTTGTGGCATCTTGGCTTATGTACTGTATGCATCTAAATTTAACATGAGATAGTTGTAAACAGATAAATACTGTTTACTTGACAATACAATGAAACACAATATTAGGTTAGTGAAAAATGTGAATGAGTTTGCTGAGTACATGACAACCTTAATTTGACTTGGCTTAACTGACAAGTTCATGTGGGGAGACCTCTTAGCAACACAACTCTGGTTGCTAGGATAACACAAGCAGATGGACAGAGCATTTGACTTTCTGCATTGACCGACGGTGATACCCTGGCACGTGTGTGTGTGTGTGTGTGTGTGTGTGTATGCGTGTGTCTATCCTTGTGTGTGTGAAGGCATGTGTGTGTGTGCCTCTTCTGGATTGTGTGTGTACACAGTATATACACTATATATGTGTGCGTGTGCCTTTACTGTAAGTCCAAGGTTGTGTTTCATATATGCTTTCATGAGGCTCTTCATTATACTGTATGTGCCTAGAGCAACAAGCCCACAGAATGAGCGCACTTGGCACGAGGGGAACGTATTAGATTCCAGGGACAAATAATTAACTGACGTCAGCTGATAGGGTCCGGTGAAAGGTTGCGGCTACAAATATAGCACCATTTTTTCCCAGTAAATCGCCAGCGGATGGGCAGGGACCTCGGGTTTGACAGAGTATGTTGCCTGGAATTCACTGTGGTCTTGATTAATGTGACAGAGAGGTCTTTCATGTTCACGCTGAAATAGAATATCAAACGATTTGGGCAACGGCACAAGTTTGTCTTTCTAGCAGCCAGGCCGCCTGATATTATATAAATATAAATATATAAATAATATGATTATATTAGATATAAATAATATGATATAAATAATGATTGTGACCTCTTGTCAGAATAGAGGACATGTCATGCTGGTTTTATGTTAACAACTTGTCATGGAATATTAGACTGTACCAATAAGTCAGAGCTGTACTGTATGGTCGTTTTTCTTGGGCTTAGTTTTTATGAGATAAATGGCTGGGTTCACATACATGGATTAAGCCTAGTCCTAGACTAAGATCCTTTTCCAATGGAGATCTTTATTAAATTTTTGTTTTAGTCTTGGACTAGACTTAATCCATGTCTGTGAAACCGGCCAAAATATATCCTCCTTGATTCGTGCCATGGATTTTCCTTGCGGCTGAAATAGGCATCACAACATACTTTTTGGTTTAAAAGCCTCTCCAGTGCTCTGTGGCCTCTACACCTCATTTCACTTATTACATTCCTTGTCATGTATGTAGGCTACTTGAGTAATTCTAGAAGGAGAAGATGCCCATTCATTTATTTTGTATTTATTACTTTGACCATCACTAAACCAACAAGGCCTAGAACACACACACCGTTTGAAGAGTTACAGTAACAGAAGTTGTTGTGTGTTCATAGTAAGAGTGGTGCTAGACTGGGCTGCTACACCAGTGTTATCTACTGTAATACTGGTGTGACGTAGACCAGTAAACACCTCTGGAAAATGGTATCAGTGTTGAGAGACGCGCTGAAATCTTGCAATAACACGGACCTTTCAAAGGGACATGTTTGGATCCGTGGTGTACACTGTGGAGTTTACCGCAGCCAGGAAAATCTAATGGTTTTATACAAAATGTAATGCTGCAAATGTCATGTATTGGCGCCGAAAGTGTTTAGCATATCGGTGGCTTTAAGCATTCCAGCATCATACAATTATTGTTTTTCTAGAAAGACGGTTGGTGCTGTCCGGAGAAGAGCCAGTCGACATGTCGGGGGATATTTTGACAGCTAATGTTTTGACAATATGTCTGATGTTATTGACTTGTCCGTTCTTATCAGAGACTTTCTCTGAACACCATACTCTCCGTGAGGAGCGTGGTGGTGACAGAGTGGCATTGTTTCACCGTAGATCTAGGACAAGCCAATATGCTGGACTAACGAAGAAATGGGTCACCTGTCAGCTGACACCTCCTGATTAGTGTTTGAGTGTATGCTTGTGGCTGGAACCACTGTGTGCACTTGAAAGCTGAGGATCTCCCCCCAGGTCCCCAGGATGACACCCCTATATTCACCGGGGTGTCACTGTGAGGATCCTGCAATGCTGATGGGTTAGTGGTGGCTAGGAGGCGTGTTCACCATAAATCCAGAAATCCACTAAGTTATCTACATAAAACAGATTAAGTGTTCTTAAAGATGTTTCAGGTCTAGTAAAACAATTGTGTTTTTTTAAGTTATTTTTAAATTCTTCCTTTTTTGTGTGATATTAAAAAACAACATGTGGTAATGATATCATTTCGAACATAGAGAATATAGAGTAAATTATCATATCTATATTGAGACCATTGTCGTTTAGGCCATGATACATGCTTCTGTGTGTCAAAGGACTACAGTATACTGTGTATACACACACACACACACACACATTCAAGTACAAATAGAATACACAGATTACCTACATACAGTGTGTGCACACACACATACAGACGAGTTCACAAATGGGTTACACAGTGTAAACAAGGTACAATTCTTGACAACTTTGCACACAAAGTTAAACTAACTTTAACCCTCCAAAGTAAACGATCCTTTCTGGAGCAGGTCTCAACCTGCATAAAGGCCCACTGTAGTTATCACTTAAAGTGTGAACCGACTGCTCTCTCTGCTTTTTCATACACAATGTGGACAGCCAAGGATAACATCATAATTCCATTTATTTACATAGAAAATATGTCATCTCTGGCACTTGTTACTGTATCTCTCCGGGTGTATCTTTTGCGAACATTGAAGGAATCTTGCTGCTTTTATTTCTTTAACCAACTTGCTAAATCTTTGCTTTTCTAAGCATATCTTATTTCTGGCCTACTCTGGCTTGCTGGTATAGGTAAAGGTATAGCAAAGTCTCTGTACACATTTGAGTTGGTAGAAACACACACACACACACACACACACACACACACACACACACACACACACACACACACACACACACACACATCCATACTACACAGTACTGTATTTACACACACATTCCTCCTGCCTATAATTTACAATAGCATCCAATAAATGAACACACTCTGTTTAGACAGTTTTACTTGCATTACACACACACACACACACA
>JAODOY010003128.1:9567-33888 GCA_025399855.1 Forbesichthys papilliferus | reverse complement strand
TTCCCCACCTGGAGTAGGCACTCCATCGGTTTCCGGCTGAGAACCATGGCCTCAGATTTAGCGGTGCTAATCCTCATATTTTAGCCAATAAGTGTTTAATTCACCACTACCATGCTCCACTGTGGGGCATTTGTCCCTGATGTGTCAACATTAAAAAAGTCAAAATACCAGTTGGACAATTTGCAGATTCCATTTAGACAAACGCCAACTGTCTAGTTACTGTAATCTTCTTTTTTTAGCAAGATATTGGAAAAAAAACGTGTACATAATCTTAGGATATCTATGGGGAAGGTGGGCATTTCTATCTTGTTTCTATCTTGTCTCAGACATTCAAAGAACATAATCCACAGGATTTTCGTTTAATATCAGGTCTTTTCAGACGGGACTCCAACATTGTATACATGTAGGCATAGACAACCTTTTTCTATACCTCATAGCACAATGTCAGTGGCTGAATAACAGACCACTATTTGGGATCTACTATGAATAAAACATAATAACAAATAAAAAGATGTATAGAGCATGTTTTTAAACAGCTTACAAAGTACTTTGACAGACAAATCAAACAAAATAATTAACATTAAAAATTAGGCATTACATTACATTATTAAAATGGATACCATAAACATGTAATAAACATTTCTTCTAAACATGTCTTCAATTCCTCTAAAATATTGGGGAAATAACATGTCTGTTACACACAGTGCATAATCTACACATGTTGTCTGTTATTCTTTTAATGTCGTTATAAACTGCTTTTCTGATAAAACTGCAGAGATTGCCATACTTCTCCAACCAAGTCATTGTAAATGTTTTGTAATGTGAGAATGGCAATCAGCCAACGTATGCTGATGCCATCATCTTGGGGAAAACTTCACTTGGCCACTGATTGGCCGACTGTTCTCCTCAACGGTCGACAACCGCTTTTGAATTGAGGGGTTCCAGACTTATACTCTCAGCTAAATTACATTGGATGGTATCACAATGCTAGAGAAATTGTAGGCCGACTGTGAAATTGAAGGCTGTGTTGTGGATCTTTTCAGATCCTGATTTTCTCTCTTTGTAGTCTTACTTCAAATAGATTTCAATCTAAGAAAAATTCAGCAAGTCCTTTAGTGTCTTTCTCTATAAATGGAAATGTATCCAGCCTTCAGTCTTAAAATCAATCCTTATGTTTTTGATCTGATTTGATTTAATATATGTAATAATAAGCTTGACCGTGCATCAATGTCAACGTGCTTGGTCAAGTAAGGACATTCTACTTTGTCTTACATCCACCTGGTTAAAACAAAAGTCACATACGGTTTAACAGTAAATTGAACTGTGTTGAGAAAACTAATTGAGCTACTGTGGATACATTTAACGGCAATTCGCCAACAAACTGCAATTCCAAGTCACACTAACAGAACTATTTAAGAACTATATAAGAAATGTGTTTTTCATGGAATGACTCCTTCAACTCTCAATCACCATTTCAAAACAAACACTTGACTTCAACTTCATAACACCTACTCCTCACCACTGGTCGCAGATTGGTCCACCATCCCGATGGCCATGCAATTGTTAAATCTACCAGGGTTTCCAGACTATAATCTCAGAGAAAATTGATCTGAGAGCAATAGTCGGGTGGAGCCAGGCTACCAAAACACATCAACTCCTTTGTGAACTGCACTGTAGTTGTCTGTTTTTGATACAAATTAGTTCCATATGATATCACGTATCTATCTAATCTCATACATGAAGCTCTCCAAACTCATGTCCACAGAACTAAAGCCTAGCAGAGCTCTTGAGGTGTAGCCAGATTATGAAGGTTCCTCTTGACACCAGCATCTGATTAATGATTAAAAGGTGCTTCTTACTCCACCCGCTCTGCTTCATTCACCTGTATTTCTACTCCATGCAAGAGTAATCAACCTGATCTCATTATCTGTTTCTATGCAGAGGAAGAAGCTCTGAAGTGTCCAACCTCTTAAGTCATTTCTTTCAGCCAACCCTTCAACATGCCAGTTCCCTTTTCATGTTCAACAGAAGTTTAAATAGATCCTATAGCGTGTAATAGATTGAGCACTGATTCAATCACTTATGCTAGACCCAGTAGACTTTATAAAAAAATAAATAATTGGGACTTTATTTTACTTAATTTATTTTGCTAATAAGATATGCTTCATAACTGCCTTGGTTATTCGACCAAATGAGCAAATTTAATGACATAATATACAGTACCGATAGCTATGTAAGTGACTGTAATTGGTGCAGGTATTTAATTTACATAATGAATATTAGAACTCTAGAACTTTGTGTGGCCTACAGCACTTAGCTTCTTTGAGACTAAAGGCGGGTATGCTTTTGTGTAAAAAGTATGTGATATCTGATATATTATTGTCCTGCAATGCTAACTAAATTCTGATGTTTATTAAGCACTTTCAATGTATATTTCTTTATTTAATTTTGGAAAACGATTGACTCTTTTCAGCAACAGTAAAATATAGAAGACTCAATTCTGCATTAAAATCTGTGTTTGTATTAGTTTTTCTTTTTTAAATCTGTGAATCCAGAAACACAAAATATGTTGTATTTAGCTCAATTACTGTGGTGATGGATCTTGTACGCTTCTGGTCTCTTAAGTGGGCGTTTCAGTAACAGCATTTTTCTGTGGAGGCTAATGTAGGCAGCGCCCAGACATCTAAATCTACCATGCATGGCCTGAAATCAAGTCATATCACCCCGAAACAGTTCACTGCAGAAATACCGTCAATAACCAAAAATAAGTTTTGCACACACCTCTTAACTAGTGTTTACCTTTATGCTGTAGGTGTAAACAGTACAGGTTCTCTCTCTCCCTCTCTATATATATTGTCTGTCCGGGATGTGAGCAGTTAACGTTATTGATGAGGCTGAATGCTCAAATAGAATAGTACAGAGGTCTTCTGAGGTACTGCAGGGAATCCTTCAAATTATTTGAGCCCAAAGAAATGTCAGAAAATTACATTAACATAACTACAACCTAGCTATACACACAGTATACTAATCTGTCAATTATTTGATTGGATCCACATTGTTGACCCAGCAACCAAATATATTATATGAGATGGGGTGCTTAGCTTGAAGCTAGACCTCGTTTGGTATAGTATACCAAACGAGGTCTGGTATAGTATACTGATTGAAGCTATGACTTGCCTGTCTGTTGGTCTGAGTTGGAAGCAAGGGACATGGTCACGAGCCCTTAGAGCCCCACCACATCCACTGACCCTGCATGTGTCTGCTGAGGAGGTGAGGGAGGCTTTAAGTGCGTTTTTCTAAAGGCTGGGGTCTTCTTGACCTTATACGCACAACACACAGAGTAACAAATGTATGTGTGATCATGTTTATTGTCAATGATCTTGTGATGTCTCTAATTGATGATGCATTTAAATTAATGTTTTAATCTCAAAATGTCAACAGAATGAAATGTGAAATTTATTTTATTGACAGTTCAAGGCATGTTACTAGTGTAGTGCATATAACATGCAACGTGAAGGACACAACATCTTTCACTTTTTTGTGGCTTTTAGTATAGATTTTGAATAATATGAGTTAAAAAACAATAAAAATACAAAACCACTTATTAATATTTTGGCAATCACTTAGTATAAGGGAACCAAGTAGGATGAGACTAAAAACATCAAAAACTTAAGTGACATTTGGTTCATTACCTAAAGCTACTACTCACCCACATATACTGTAGGCTTGTAGATACCGAAGTTATTCAGCAAAGGGTTTTACTAAATTCAACTTCACTTTTACCTCTAAATTGAAAAAATAAAGAAAAACAACCAAAAAACTGCAGCATAATATTCCTCCAACAACGGAAACAAAGTAAATGAATAATCTTTGAAATGATCAAAGTTTGAAGGGAAATCAAGCAATGCTTGAAACACCTCTTTTTTTCCCCCGGTCGTTTCACTTCACCTCATCTCCTCCTCCCTGTTGCCTGGCGCTGAGCTCTCTATTCTCTCTATTCTCACTATTTCTCCTCCTTTCAGATCCACGGGCTCTCTCGCTCTCCCAGGCTTCCTATGTGCTCCATTTACCCCCCCGCACCCCCTCCCTTGTGGGGACAGCTCTCTCTATGCACAGAAGCGCCCTTGAGTCTATGATCTCATCTGGAAGACAAAGGCAGCCGGCTGGAAAGGGCGAAGCAGAGGTAGGCGAGCTAGGCGGCCGCCAGGAGGAGAGACAGGCAGGAAGCCAAATCCCATTGCAGTGTGAAATAGGAAGGGATGAGGGTCACACACACACACACACACACCTTACATGCAGACACCATGAATTGCCTCTTTCCTAATCCGACTAGCGGGTGCCATATAATAATATTGCAAATATTAATAGAGTTACTGCTTGAGAGAGAGAGTGGGAGAGGGTGAGAGAGAGAGAGAGAGAGGGTGAGAGAGATGGGGAGAGGGTGGGAGAGAGAGAGAAAGTGGGAGGGAGTGAGAGAGAGAGGGAGAGAAAGCAAAGGGGAGAAAGAAGGAGTGAAATAAAGGGGTCTTCTCTGGTTGTCCATGACGTTGACCTGCAGGGGGGAAGAGGGTTTGACATCAAAACAAATAAGAAACGTGATTGTACATTTGGAGGTGCAGAAACTCTACATTCAATGGATTTAATCAAAGTCACAAGATGTTGTTTATCTGCAGAACATGAATACGCCACAACAGCTCACACTGAGGAACCGCAATATAAAGCTATAAAGGACCAAATGCATTATCACCTCTATGTGGTCTGTCACTGCTCAAGCTTTGGGAGAGCATTCGTCCAGTACTTAGAATTCACTGCGATGTCAAACTCATTCAGGGACTTTGTAACCCATCGGCAATAAAAGAAGTTATAAGTAAATAAGTTAAACTCAGCATGTCAAACTTGTTCATATATGGCATACAGTACTGTATGCTTTTATTACCAGATAACACCATTTTCAGCACCAAGGGGAATTTAGATGTTACAGCAACACATTTTCATTTGCCAATTGACCTATTGCAAGCCCCGCCCATTTCACTTGTCCTAGCTAGTTACTGTAACTAAGTAGGACATAACCGCATAGAAAGCTGTTACAGGAGAACAGACAGTTGACGGGAGGAAGCAATTGGAGGTCATTCAAAAAGTGGCGTGTCTTGGGAAAGGTCAATTTAGTGATGTAGTCCAGTGGTTTTGAAAGTGGGGCTCGGGACCCCCCGGGGGGTCGCGAGACACAGATGATACACTTCTTTGATGTGTGCTGCTGCTGCTAGCCTATATTTAAAGGACTATCATTAATAACATTATGACTGTTACCGTATGCTTCTACCACGTCTGGGGACAGAGGGGCTTGTGAGTCTTTGGCACTATTATTTTGCAGTCGCGAGCTGAAACGTTTGAGCCACTGATGTAGTCTATGGGTTGACATTTATGTATGTGAAATGCAGCTCTGTGTATTACAGGGCAGGCTTTATAGCATATATGCCCACATGCTGTCCATATGGGCAATTGTAAATGGGTGCATTTATATAGCACTTTTATCCAAAAAGCTTTACAGTATTTTGCCTAACATTCAACCACACATTCATACGCCAATAGCTATTGCTGCCATGCAAGGCATGGTGCGACCAACCACCAGGAGCAGTTAGGGGTTAGGCATCTTGCTCAAGGATGCTTACAGATAAGTCAACACTGGCGTTTGACCTTCCGGCTGAAAGCCCAACGCGCAGACCACTGGACCATCCTGCCCCCTAGTTGTCCCTTATTAAAGCATTTTGAGTGACTACCCAAGTGTGAAATTAACAGAAGTGTAGCAGGTGTGACCCATATGTGAGTATTTCTCAAATGAAAGAAATATTTATTAATTAATTTACTTAATTAATATACCTCAGGGCACAACACTGTCTACACAGGAAACTACATCATGACTATAATCAATTGTGTTTGATCATAATATGATCAAGTATTTGATCAATTATATTCCAAACATGAAGTTATAGTGGACTGGGTCATGTTTTGCAATGAGGTGGCAATGGATTAGTTTGAATCTGAGTTTAGTTGATGTTGTTTCTGTTTGTTATTTTTAACAGCCTATATAATAGTGTTTTTAATATCCTAGTACTGTACATATCCACGCATGCTTCAGAAAAAGTGTGTCAGCAACTCCCCACCTCCTCATGTGGATAAATTGAATATTTGTTTGAATTATTACAACCCATACACATGTACACCGACACAATCCAAAATATATGAGCATATACATACTGTATATGCACATGGCCCCTACAATCTGTATATAAGACAGAAACCAAAATACTTAAATACTGAACATACTGGTGGTGGATTGAGAAATGTATATAGGGAAAGCCTGTGGTAAATATATTTCATGTTATATTTTTATTTTATCGCAACAGATTCAGATTGGTTTTTCCTAAAAAAATTATATAATGCTTTGTTCATATTGTCATTAGATGGGCCCCTTTATACGAAGTGGAATAAAACATTGGTGCCAAAAATGCAGACTTTTAAAATGTTGTTCTGGCCCTCCTGTAATGTTGGAGAAATGTCACTTACAGTACTGGTTCCCACCCCTCGATTTATTAAACTTTCAGAAAAAAAACGTGTTGAAGAACCTGAGCACTTCACATAATCCCCATATACTCTCTAAATGTGTCATGTAAGCAGACCAGTGGGAAATCTACACAGGCTATAAACAGTCATCATATCTACGGCGTCCTGCTTTGCAATATATGTGATAATAATATGTGATAGCAAATGTCCGAGGTTGAAAGAGATGGTCACAGAACGTTTTGTTTGACCGGATGCCAGGTCACCAGTCACGACCTGTTCTCTCTTTCCTCTCCAGCCGACGACCCTGCTCACAGCTGATTGAGTGGTTGAGTGGTCTCTGCCCGAGACAGAATATATGTCACTGGTTAGTAGAGGCAGTCCACAACTGACCGTATGGAAAGACAAATATATACTGCTGAGGCCTCGACCTCTGACAGAATATACTAGATACAATAAACAATTGACTCTATGGAAAGCCATATATCTACTGCTTGGTCTCTACAGTGAAACTTGTCCATGTTTGGTATCTGGGTATTGGTGGGTGGTGGTTAAATTCACTCTTGGTCATGATTAATGGAAGGCTATTATGGAAATCTGGAGCCATTTGAAGGTAATATTAGTCATGTTAATATCCATAACTGTGTCTATGGAATATCATCTGATAAGATATGACATGATTAAATAAAAGAGGGCTATAACGTAATTTCTCCTCACTGCTGTCAGGTATTGATTTCTCCATTTATTTTAAGGCTTAACACACAGACAGTTCAATCCTGCTGTTTATTTTATTTATTTTATTTTTTGCTAAAGTTTTCATTTGTACCTGTGGCAGTTCCCTCGTAAATATTCCCATCTTTAGCCTGGTGTAACCATGGTCTGGCAACGCTCCATTGAGAAGTGTTTCCAGTCGTATCCTCCTACTTCGTGTAGACTGGTTCATTTTGAAACTATTGGACAGCGCTGAACCAATCGCCATTGCATAGCGTTGCTACACAATTGTTTTGAACACCTCATTTAGCTCCACCACCATTTAGAAACACGCTTGACTTCAACATAATCTCACTAACTCGCTCTGATTGGTCCACCAGCAGGACCTGTGCGAATGCTAATGAGAACAGGGTTTCCAGACTGTAATCTCAGCGAAAAGAAATTGAGCTGAGAGCAATAGTTGGAGAGCCATGCTAATCCATCATGGGAGTTTGACTTAATAACCTGTACCCTGTCGGGGCCTCTTGCTCCATGTCAAACTCAGTTTACTTATATTGCAATGAAGTGAGTGCTGTCCCGTCCTCCCAAGCCAACTGTCCCAACAATGATGGAGAGGCCTTCTTAATGGCCAAGGGTGAGGACCCCTCTTTCCAAGGACACCGGAGAGAAAGGCATCTGTCATCTTCCTTTTCTCCCCTCTCTCTGTTTATCAACCTGAGTCAAGAGAGGACATTTTTGTGTGGACAACACAAAGGAATGTTGGTGCAGCAAGCCGTGGTCTGGACCCTGTGGCCACTATGCCAGCTAGATCCTCCATTAAAATGATTGATTTGTCATTGCATTGCTGGAGCCTGGTTCTGACTCGTTTGAATCACTCAGCCAAGTAGAAAAAAATAATGTTATACCTTTTCCATATGCGGTGAGTGTAAAACAATGTTCTGTTATTTAGCAGCATTCTCTCTGTGTGGTTTCAGATGTTTTAAAGTTGTTGTTGTTCTAGAATATTGGCCAACATGTTATTCCTGACGGCAAAATGTAAGAATGATCACGAGCTAATGCTTGGATTACATATAAGAATAAAGGAAAAACCCCACTGTAAAACAGGACAATTTACACACAGAAGTGGAAACTCACAGGAAACCAACATGCATCATGAGATCAGAAGTGAAGGATTGTGGGAAATGTTACTTTTTGCTCTACAAAAAACTAACGTGACATTTCCCCGCAGACTGAAAAATGTACAAATTACCCAGATTTACTTTACATGTACTGTATCATCAGGATAGCAATAACCATTCAAATGTGTTTACCCTCAGTGTAAAGCCTGGCAGCACTGCCGTACTATTGGCTCTGAAATGAAAGCCATGGTGAACTTGTTGCAGGTGAGATGACATATTCAGGACTGCAGTGTGTTGCGTTTGATAATGAACACCAATACACGCCAGCACACGACTTGTTACATTTGGGACAAAGAATGTGGCACATTCATTTCCAGAACATTCTACCCCATAAATAACACAAATCTGGAACATCTTTAAGTCTTACTAATTGGCTGGCAACACATCCTTCAACCTCCCATCACTATGCCAACAGACATGGTGGGCACAAAGCAGAAAATATTTGCATTCTACTCAAAAGTCTGGAGGACAAAACATTGTGTGCGAGGCTTGCTTATCTGAATTCAGGCCCCGTGTGTTAGTTGTGGCAGGGTGTTCATTGATTGATTATTATTACTGCATAACCCCAGCTACCATCAGCCAGAGATGGTGGATTGCCTGTTCCCATGTGGTCAGCACGCTAATGCTGCAGACATAGAAAATGATAATACTGTTAGATTGATTGAATAAGAAATAAGATGGAGGAAGTGAACATGAGATATGCTTTCAGGGAGACGGAATCCTGTGTGATAAGGCAAGGAGGGGCTCAAGAGGGCCGTGAATGGATGAAATTACAGTGCCAGCCAAACATGGAAGCAAACCCGAAGTGAGTCTTAATGACCTGACTGGTGTTACATTAGACATTGCATTTCCAAAGTCGGAGGTCTCAGTATCAGACCAAGAATAGCTGGCCTCTCTGGCATATTTGGAATGATTGGAATACTTTGCTGGAAGTTGGGAAAGAGGATACAGAACAAACACTTTCGATACAAGGAATCATTTAAAAATAAAAAAGGTTGCGCAAGGTAATTATTGATAATTGATGTGAATAAGTGTATATGCTGTATATTAATAATAACACAGCTGTGGCATTTCAGCAACCTCCTTGACAATGACCATGTGTTATTCAAAGTGGATTCATAATCTTCCTCATCAATATTACCAGCTCCAACGTTTGCTCTTGTAACAGGCTTCACTACATCACAAAATAATATTCTCTCTGTCTCTCTCTCTCTCTCTCTCTCTCTCTCTCTCTCTCTCTCGATACAAAATGTGTGGGTCATTTTGCTCAAACAGTTTGCCTTTTCCATATACTCTCCACTAGCACAGACGAAGTACAAACTCCCCCACCATCTGGTACGTTATTTCCATCGCCAGATGCTCTAAAAGCCCCAAACATCAACAGTTTCTCCTGTGGAAGATGGCAGCCCACTGGTGTGGCACAACGACACATGCTGTGGCATGTTTGACACTAAGTCTTCCTGGTCCAGTAAGCTGTCGAACCGTTTAGTGGCATCGCATGATGTCCTACCCTCTCCCCATCCACGTCCAATATTCCTGAATACGCCTATGCCAACACTATGCATCTAGCCTTCATTGAATGTGCTTATCACATTGAGAGGATAGCATGCATTCGTTGGCTGGGCTGGGCTGGGCTGGGGTGGGGTGGGGGGGTGGGGTGGGTTTGGTTAAACACACACTCCATGGATGCATGTCTGTGTATGAGCAGTCTTTGTGTCTCGGATTTGTATTCAAACACAATGGTGGCTTTCAGCTAAACGCTCGTCTGCATTTGGGATTTCACTGCAAAATGCTAATTTAGGTTGTAGGTACTAAAATACAAACTTAAGTCGAATAAGGATGCCAGCTAGCACTTACACACTACAAATATGTTTATAGTGAGTGCTAGCCACATTGTCATCCGATTGCCATTTGGATTAGTCACCTGAATTGCAATTTAGGTTAAATTAATTCACATGCATGGCAAACTATAGCCTGATGTAACCAGACCTTATTCCATTTGTGAATATGATCTGGCCACGCTCCATTGGGAAGTGTTTCCAGTTGTTTCCAACTACTGGGCTTAGACCAGATTTTTTTTTAAATAAACTATTGCACAGCGCTGAACCAACTGGCATTGCTACAGCGGTTTTGAATGCCTTATCTAGCTCTACCACCATTTTGAAGCGCACTTGACTTCAACATCATCTCACTATTCCACCCTGAATGGTCCGCCAGCAGGGTGGCTGTGCGAACGCTAATGTGAACAGGGTTTCCAGACTGTAATCTCATTGAAAACAACTGAGCTGAGAGCAATAGTCAGGAGGAGCCTGGCTAGGCAAACTATGCGTAACATCCCAGCATTGCCTAGTTAAGCGATCGACAGGTGGTCTTCATTGCATGGTGCACGTGTTTGTATTGTATGTATAGAATAATTTTCCGTTTCCTCATTTGCATCCAACCAGAAGGGTCTTTTCCTGCAGCTTTCCTTTTCCCAGCTCTCTAGCTAATTGTAAGATAATACTCTTTTGTCAAATTGACCAATTCTTGCCTTTCACAAGTTCACTGTTCTCTGTGCGTGCTGAAAAAACAACCTGGTACTTCTACAGAGCCCTGGCTCCGTAAATATGAACATAAACAAACAACAACGCCGCTTGTCTCCACCATGTGTTTCAATGTGTGTGGGGCGGGCCATCTGAGGGAGTTTGTTTTGATTTGAGCTCAAAGTTACAAGCGTTCTAAAGAGTGATTCAATCTGCCTTAACGTTTCCCCTTGCGACTTCTGCAAAGTAAAAAGCAAAGGATTTCATCTCAACCCACTCATTTGCTCCTCTCAATATTTCTGTGCCAAATATCACTCACACATATCTGCCGCAGAATTACTTTATCTTATCTCAGTTTCTTTCGCTGCTAAAAAACTGTCTCTCGTTCCAATAGAAGAAAGTGGATGGAAGGGGAAAAAAAAGAAACCTGTGAAAAACGGAAACCACAAAGCTGTCAACTCTCCCACACAGCTGAAATACACCGTCGCTGAGTGGGAGCATGTAAAGGCATGCAAATTGACACATTACCAGCTTGGACTGATTAATTCATGAGCCCAGTTGGGCTTGGCTGTTCACCGAGTGATTAGGCATTGAGACAACTACTGTATCAAGATGCTGTTGTGGAATATTATTTTCTCTTCCTTTCCTCTGTGGTATAGTTCAGTGGTTGTCAAACATGTTTGAACCATAGCCCCAAAAAGATTTGTACATTTAATTATTAACAGAGCGTAGTAGAACACAGCGTAACATTATAAAGAAGTATACTAAAACATACAATAACAAAGCATATACCATAACTGTACTGTGTAAACGACAACAAAAACTATTGAAGACAACAGAGAATATTTGCACACTACATATAAAAACAATTATTTCCAAAATCTTAGTCTCATGGTCCTCATACAAACATGTTATGGCAGTCCCAGTTCTATAGTTCGTTGCACTGAATACATTCTCCATCTTGTGATTTCTCATCTTGCATTGTACATTTGTCCCACTTCCGCCACTTGTCCTCTTTATTTGCCTTTCCTCATCCGTTAGTGGATCCCCTGCTCTCTCTCTTCTTCTTGCAAGGGCACACTTTAGCTTCTAGCTGTCATAAAATATTGACGACAGAGAGAGTCTGGGCTATTGATTTCGTTGCGTGCCATCTGTGGAAGCAGTCAGACGTTTGATTCTGAGTGGGGTGGTAGTGCATGACTTGACCACAGGAACATTACAGACGAAATCTTCTGGTAAATGGTTGAGTATCATGGGGATGAGGTCACGGAGTCACGATTTTCGGAGGAAAAGATGTTCTGAGAGTCAAACCACATGGGATTCAAGTTGATGTACTCTACTGTTATACAGGATTGACAATACTCAATTGTTCCAACCTCATGTAACCCCAAAATGAGATTGATGATGATTTTACAGGTATACTGTCAGAATTAATTTTAAATGCTTACTTAATCAGTAAGCATACTAGTTTATACACAATTATACATGGAAATGTCATTAGTACAAAACAAGACTATATATTCTTTATTTAAATGGACAAACCTTCTGTGACATCACTAATAGATATTTTCAAGAACAGGCTGTCGCCATCTTTGCAGTACCTCACTCCACCTGAAATGCCTTCCTATGACCCCTATCCATTATAATGGGATAAATGTATGGCTAATATATTTTAACTCATTAGTTCACCCCCCGTACAGTGGTCATGAATAGGGACAAAGCTATAGTAGACATCCCTACCTGCTTGAATTCATTTCCGTGAGTCATCGTCTTACGTCCGTCCCGTCCACTGCGGGGCGTACGGATGACAATGACTCCCGGAAATAAATCAGGAAAACATCTAAAACATGCAGGACAGCGGCCCTACAGGAGCGGAGTTTGAGACCCCTGAGTGAATAGCTAGCCTTATCTTTAAAAATAGCCTGAAATAAACCAAGGCACTGCTTGACATTCCTACAGTATATGCACATGCTGATGTTATTAATATCTTACCTATCAAAATGTTTGGTTTTTTTTGCAAAAGGTTTTTCATAATGAAAATTAGCAAAGGAGTCATCAGCACACTTACTTTTTATGCATCTGTCCTCTGTTATTTTGAGATATTGTGATATGTTGCAAAAGTGGATCCTTGTAATTGAAAGGGTTAGGAAACAATGCAGAGAAATAGGCCCACACACAAACTTCATAAAGTATTTCGCCAATGTTATCTATCCTCATGTGCTCGACCCTCTCATCCTATGCATGAATTTCAACCACTTAGGTTGTGAAGTAACATTTTAATAAAAATGTTCATTCATTTGATCTGCAAGAGACTGGTGTGCACTTCAGCCCTGTTTCTCTGGTAGGAAATACTGGAAATGTGACTGCATCTGACTTGTGGGGTTTGCTCAAAATAGCTTCATAGAAACGTTCACACTACCCACCTCTGAAACGTCTTTACTGCCGTGTGATTAACTTCACACAGTAAGTGACAAGCAGTGTGTGTAAATCATGCTTACATTATATTTGGAATGTGGCATTGAGAAGCCCCATATAGTCTCTTGAAATTATTTTAGATTACAGTTCATTATTATTCTGGTCAATGTTCTAACATTAGTTTTGTACCCGTGGTGCAAATTGAATGGGTTCGTGTTAGCAGGCTTCCAACGACACAATAATTTGAGTCAGGTGTGTTGGAGCTGGGAGACACCTAAAACATGCAGGACACCAGCCCTTCCGGACCAGGGTTAGACCAATACAACTAAACAAAACTTGAACTGAGTTCAGTTGTAAAGACAATAACTAGCTGACATCTAATATAGTCAGTAGCATAACAAGGCAACAATGGGCCCCAAATGCCTTCATATTGAGCACGATATATACTGTATCTACTGGTGGCTAACAGAAAACTGCTAAACGGTATTATGAAGCTTGACAACCTCTGTCAAAGGAAGAGTTTTAACGTTAGAAGGCCCGCGTTCACGGCCCCTGGCTGACGGAGACCCCGATGCAGTTGCACTGCCTGCATTATGGGTAAATATGCCCTTGAATACAGTCAGTATTGTTTATATAGGGCAGCTAAATGTTCATAAACTTGTCTATGAGTATCCTGCAGTAATCTGTCGGTGATATAACACAACCCACAAGTGTACTGCCTCTTGCTGTACATCCAATCATAGCCGTACATGAATGTGCGTTAGCTCTTCAGCATATATGACCAAGCCTTTCAGTCTGCGCTGATCATGATAGATCTGACAGACGTCCTGACTTGAAAAACAGCCTATGTAGCAGACGTGTCTGAATGCATCTTTGAGACGAATTAAGTGAAGATGAAGGGGCCGTTTGTCTTCTTCAGACATTAAAGGCCTCCACTGAGCTACGGAAACAGACAAGTTAATATTAAGACAGACAATTCACAACAACAAGATGTCAAAATTCTAAATTGACTGTTTTGTTGCCTTAAATAGTTCATTTTATATTGTCTATTTTGCTACAGTATAGGTCCACACACTGTATCGTGCCAAAATATTGGACCACCAATATGCAAGTCACCCCTGAATCAGTCACTGTCGCTGAACTAAACACTCTATCACTCCATAACGTTGTTAGCTGCCCACACTGAAGCCTGCCCACAAACCTACTCGACTGTGAATCACAGTTATGGCCCCAGCATTGCGCAGATCGATAACGTTGAGATGGGCGATGGTGATGATGATTAAGAATGTTTGTGAAGGCTTGACTGCACATTGCACTGTAGGCTTTTAGAGGGCTCTACAGTATTATCAGAGCTCAAGGGTAATGCGTTCTTAATACAACATATCAGGTATCAAGTGAGCGCAAGAAGGGTCTCGAGTTCCACTTGTCCCTTGTTGATGTGGGTTACTTGGCTTCCTGTGGTGAAGACATTACTTGAAGCCCTCATCTACAGGGCCTGAGGGAAGTTTGAGGTTTAACACACACATGTGCTACATGTGTAGAGTGTAGAAAATGGAATTGATAGGGGTGTAGGTGTTTCTTGTGTGACAAACAAGGGGGTACCCATTTTAATTATGTTATTTAATAACATTTTAGCTTATTTGTAATAAAAGCTGAAATGCAACGACAAACATGAAATATTTACAACAATATTTGTTGTAAATATTTTGATTGGAAGGTTATGTGTAGATGATGCACACACAGGAGCCTTTTGTTTCCAAAATTTCTAGATTTGATTCATGATTGCAATTCTTGAGAAATCATCATTATTCTCACATATTGGCAGATTACAGTGTTTTGTAGCTTTGGAAAAAGCTGTGGTAAATGTTTGCTTTCATAATGTGCAATCGATGGATTCTCTAGTATCTTATTACAACTTTTGATGTTGTTGACTGGAATGGAAACTACAAGTTGTTTGGCCATCAATAAGGCAATTGTTCCAGGTTTATAGTATTTTATTGTCTGGTACATCGAAGTCTTAGAGCGTGTGTATTAGAGATATCTGAACGTTCCACCAATCCCTCTTCATCAAATACCCCCAGGCTCCACACACTATTGCGTTAGAAAAGATAAAGATGTTATCTTTCACACCACCTAAGAATAATTACTACAGCGCACAGACAATACTTATTTTGTCTCGCAGAGCCAGCCTTAACTTACATAATATCTGGGACACAGCAAGACCCGCCTACTTGACATGAGAGGTATTTTGATTGACATGCACAAAGACCAACTAAGTAATGAACAAGTCTGATGTTAATATTATAGGAATTTGTTGGGAAACGTCACGACTGACTTTTTGCAGGATTTTAAAGTGTTTTTACTGTTTAAAATAACTGGGAAAACTGAAATGAATAAATTAAGCACTGCACCAACGTCACACCGGAGTTACGGATACAGACCTGTGATTTAAAATTGACATTCTTCCGGAAAGTGCTGTTAAGCTTAAGTATATATGTATCAGATGTTCAGCACATACTTGCTTATGTGACGTACTGTAGTGCTAATGGACAAAGACTTCTAAATGGTAAATGGACTGCATTTATACAGAATGGCTTTACACTCACCCATTCATACACCAATGTTGATTGCTGCCATGCAAGGCATGACCAACCACCAGGAGCAGTTCAGATAGGAGTTAGGCATCTTTCTCAAGGATGCTTACAGGTAGGTCAGCAACAGGGTTTGAACCCACAACCTTCCGGCCCCCTTTTACTACAACTGTGACATGTCATAGATTGTATAAGCCTAATAGGTCATGTGTATGTGTAATTGTATGTGATTGTCTGGGGTTATGTGCGGCAAGTAGTAAATTGCAGATTTTTGCGTTGGTTGAGAAAAGGTCTGACTACGGATTTAAACAGTCCATTTGCATTAAAGCTCCATGTACTTTTTGATCAGATTAACTTCTCTGAAATCTAGCCATGTCACCTGCCCATTTCTTATAATACAAGTGGCCTTTTCTTGTAGTCAAAGATTAAAGTGGGAGGTAGTGAAAAAATGGACACTATCGACCCACCCTCTGCTGTTCGTTTGATACCTTGATTGCTGGTTGAAGCAGACAGCTGTATGGCAGAATCAATTATCTCATCAATACTTCCCTTATATGCACGGCTGACTCACAGGTCTGTTAAACAGCTTCAGTCTGCGCCAAAAACAAGCTCTCAGAAATGAGGTAAAACCACATCAAAATGGACAGCCGGGACTTCAGATCCTGGAAGTTCTTGTGAAATGAAGAAGACTGATGTTTAAATTAGGAAGTAAAGATGTGTTGTTTTTGCCCCAGAAAATGTAAAAGCTAACAGCAATATTATTGTTATTCATGCTGTAGAATGCTAATATCTAAAATGACCAAATATAAACTTTGCTTTCCACGGGAAAGTTGACCAAATGTTGCTGCATTAACGAGAAGTACATTCATACTGTAATACAGAAACAAAAAGTTGTATTGTGAAAAACTTGAGGGCTATTGTCAATGTTAAATGTAATGGAAAAAACAATTTGACTAAATTGAAGTGAACCATAATTATTAGAAATGTCGTCAATTTGTCGAATGAAAATCTAAAATTTTACTATATTGTAACTTTTAGTCAGACCTAGGAAAAAGTGACACCCAAATCGTTGTGTCAAAGCTAACACTGTTTTTACACACACACACACACACACTTGATGAGCCGGGGTGGACATTTGGGATTCTGGGGGAAGGTGGCACTAATAACACAGTCAAGGAATGTTCCTGTTAAGCAGCACAGCTGCTGACAGACGTCTCATCTCCGCATTTGTGGTAAGTGTTAATTGAACACCCTTACACACACACTCTCTCACCCTGCCTGTTCTCGCCATCAGTATCACGTTATCCTGCGCTTCACGCTGCTTGCATGAACACATCAGGAGACACGCCCACAGGTAGCTCACCTTATTGAATACACAGAGCAGCCATCAGTCATAGTGACCTTGGTGTGCCCTTCATATAAAGTGCCTGGCACTACACCACCCCATCTACACTTTATACACCGCCCTAGTGAACCAGCACGTACGTACGCATGCCGTGCCCACTTGTCTGTGTGTGTGTGTGTGCACGCTTGTTATCAAATGAAAGTCAAAGACAAACAGAAACCCGTATCAGATCACATGGGGGGGGTCCCCACATGTACAAAACAGTTGGTGTGTGTGTGTGTACTGGAAGCATCTGTGTGTCCTCCCATACGCTCCAGTAAGAGAGCGAGCGCATGTGTGTGTGGGTGCGTGCACTTTTAGATGTGTGTGCCACCCATGCCAGATAAATTAAAATGGTTGGCCTTTGAGACGCCCTTGTGCCATAAATATATCCCAGACACTGGCAGGAATTGGGAGAGACACGAGAAAATGACCCCGCCCCCCACACACACACACACACACACACACAAACACACAGTTTTCCCTCCCACTGCTGTCATGCAACTAGCCGATGGCCAAAAATGAAATATAACTGTGTGTGTGTGTGCGTGCGTGTGTGCCTGTACTGCCGGAGGCGGTGGGATATGGCGGGAGAGGATGAGGAGCCAACGAAGACAGGAACAAGTGTGATTGATAGGAGATTAATGGGTAAAGGAAAAGAGGAGAGAACGGATTTAATAACCAATGTAATGGAAGGATTGACGAACGCGAGGAATCATTCAGAATGATGTATGAAACGATAAAGCGTGTGTATATTTATTCTGTTCTCTGCTCTAGTAAAGTGAAGGAAATTATATGAATGTCAAGACTCTGAGCTCATGAGAGCATGGTTGATAAGGTCGCTTTGTAATGTATCAAATATCTATCTTCCACATTCTGCTTTGCTCTGTGGTGTTGGAGCTATAAAAAGAAGGTGGGACATTGTTGATGCAAGTGTGAAGCTACGACCCTGGTATAATTGGTCTTGGTGGGTTAACAACACTTCATGTGTTGCGTTTCACTCATCCATTAAGGTATTCTTAATCAGGCAATCACTTCTATAGTGGTCTTTTGAGAGCATTTCCAAGCAAGATGATGGTGTTTGTGATACCCTGTACTTTACCACACAGTGTAGTTAGATGAAGTAGATTAATTTTGAAGGTAAAACCCTTGATTGCTTTACTGCAATCCCAGAATCATGAACATCAGCCGCAGCACCTCTGTTTTATGTTAGATAATGCTTATTAAGTGTGAGGTGTAGAGTTGAGGTCTTCAACAGGGGGTCCGGGACCCCTAGTGAGGCCTCAGAAGTAGTCCAGGGGGTTCTCCAAATTATTTTAGCCCAACAAATGTTAAAATATATACATTAACATAACTACAACCTAGCTATAAATTTAGAATGTGTCAATGAATTAGCATCGTATATAGTAGGCTACACCATTACAAAGTAGCATACCTTTAAACATGACACCATATAAGCCGTCATTCACATTGTTGACCTAGAAACCAAATATTTGATATGCAGTTGGCAGTGTTTGGCAAGTTATTATTTACTTATTACTCCAAAGAGTAATAATATTACTAACCATTATAATAATATATATTATTATCACAGCCAAAGTGAAAACATTGCAGCCTCTCAAACCAGATGATTTAACAGGTTGGTTCAATTAGCCTACCCTAAGTTAGCTACAGTAGGACCAGCAATCTCGTTCTTGTATTACGTTTAAGACCCCTGGTGTAGAGAACAATGAGTTCTGTAAGGAAAACAGCTAGAAAACCAACACAGATGGGGCCTCTCTCTCTCTCTCTCTCTCTCTCTCTCTCTCTCTCTCTCACCCTCTCTCTCAGGTTAAAACCTTAGCCTGTCATTTTGTGACACGGTAAATTAATTCTCATAGTGTTACCTTATCTTCAGATGTTGTTGTAGCTAATTTGTTCTTCTCAACCGAGGGACAATTCTGCTCAGTTGTTAAACATGCAGCATACATAATTACACACATGCTGATTAATCCATCTGGGCTAGTTACCTATATATTGTTTGAAATATACATCCAAGCTAAGCTCTGCTTTGTTATCAGCAGAGCGGGGGGGGTCAGTTGCATCCACATCTCTCTCTTAACCTGACATGCCAGATTAATTGTTGTCAAAGTCCATCTGGAGAGCCGTATATTGAAACGGTTTGTGAATGACTGTACTTTCAAAACAATACTTGGCAGTTGATTGGATGAACCATCTGGTCGTTTTCGCTGTCGGCACCATGGTTGGCACACCTAAACCACGCCTGTATATCTATAAACACGATGCTGATTGAAAAACCACGCCCTTATAGCTATAAACACGACGCTGATTGGAAAACCACACCCATATAGCTATGACCACGATGCTGATTGGAAAACCACGCCCCTATAGCTATAAACACGACGCTGATTGGAAAACCACGCCCCAATAGCTATAATCACAACGCTGATTGGAAAACCACGCCCGTATAGATATAAACACGATGCTGATTGGAAAACCACGCCCGTATAGCTATAAACACGACGCTGATTGGAACGTTCAGTTGCTACTTGAACACATTCAAAATGATTCCGAGGCTTCCCAGATTGATTCTCCCGGCAAAATTAAACTGAAGCTCATGAGACCATCCTGATCTCGCGAGCTTCAGTTTAATTTCACCATGAGAATCATTCTAGCTAGCTCTCTCTGCCTTGCCCCTCTTTTTCTGCTTTTGCTTCTCAATATCTCTCTTCCTTATTACATTTCATGCAATCAGTCATCCAATCTCTCTCTCTCTCTCTCTCTCTCTCTGTACTTCACCTCTCACTGTGTCTCTACCTGAAGTTGCTCCACAGTAACAAGCGTTTCTGTGTTGCTACGGTGATCTCTGATACTCCTTGTTTCAATTGACAAAGTGGAACACACACTAAAGCGTACGGGGTTGTGCTATTGTGACCGGATGTGAGATTGAGTCTGTGTGCGTTATGTTCAATTCTAGTTGTAGCCTACTATGACAGACAGGCTTGCAGAAAGAAAAAGCATGTGAAAGCCACAATGACTGAAGAATAAATACATGGTAAATAAAGTAAAGTGGCTGGGATTGCAGAAGATGAGGCCAATTATGTGTAAGCAACTGTGAAAAGATGAGAGGGAACTGGGAATGAGAAACACCACAGTGTATTTATGGTTACGCGTTAAAGGGACAGAACTCAGAAGCATCGGTCCAGAACTGAAAATAAACCCACCAGTTTAAACCATAAACTATTGTGTATGAACTAATGCATATTGTAGTATAGCCATATGAATGAATAATGAAGTAATCATAATGATTTAAATACTTTGTAACTAAAATACTTTAGTTACAAACTAAAATACTTTGCAACATGAAACTAGGCCTAAGCTAGCCTAACTATTGCTGGATGGTCATTGATGTTTTAAAATATTTAAATACATTTGAAAATAAATAGATTAGCCTATAAGTATGGTGCAACTCTAAAGGCTGCCACCCACTGAAGCCATTGTTCTTCGGTGCGTCAGGGAATGCAACGTTCGAAAGGTAAAATCAAGTCGACGAAGGAGCTCAGAAACCTGCAGATATTCAGTGCATGTTATTGGCTTGAGGTCCAAGAAATAGAACAGGTCTAAATGTTGGCGTCGACGCGCGTCAGGCGGTGCCCCGTTAACATGAACTAGTTCTAAAAGCCTTAGAATGCACAATTATATAGTCTCTGGTGTTAGAGTAGGCCCTAATGGTTTTTGCTTGTGGTAAGGGCAGACCAGTACACCAGTGAAAACATATTGCCTGCCATGACTATTATGGCATCTTTAGCAGGAGTAATTGCAGCCAATTTGCTTCCTGTAGTCACCGAGGGCTCTCCGTCATTGCCGCTGCTGGAATCGGGCCCAATCCCCAAGTGCAACTGCTGCAACACAAAGGTGTTTGTGGCGTTTTGGACACGTCTTGCAGTAAGCCTTTCTAAACCGACATGTTTTCTTCAAAATATAATTATGATTGACTCCATTAGCTTTTATCCTAAGTAATTAAAGCACAAATGTGGATTAATCACCAAGTTGTACATTAAAAATTGAATGCACTGTTTCCTCTACAGAAAGGTATTGAAACCATGTTGAAAAGCCAAGTCTCATAAAAAGTATCTGATAGCAAAGGCTATGGTGAGACGCTGTTACTTTCACAAATCAGCATTTCTCTCTATGTGACTCCAGGCGCTTATACGGACCCCTGAACTATTGACGACTTATGATATGTCACCTGGAATAAAGCTCAGCTTCACTCAGTTATGGTACTCATATTAGTCAAACATCAATCCACAGATCGCTGCAGTGTGTGTGTGTGTGTGAACATACGTGCATGAGACTATAAATCTCATTTTGGACACACCTGTCTGCACTGTTGTCTATAACTATGTCTGTCTCCCTTTAATAACTCTCAATTCCTATATAGAAATGTATATTTTCATATGAAGCAGCTGCCTGCTGATGGCAGAAGTATCTAAAGCCTTCTCTTGTATTGTGTTGATTTGCATATGAAGTTAGTGCAATGTGTGTATAGTTGCATATGCAGCCGTGCTATTGAGACCATCTTAACATATATAGACTGTAGTCAAAAACAGTATAGGATGTATTTGGTGTAATGCACGTTTATTAAAACAGCAGCCACTGTGCACACACACGTACGAATATACCTCATGTGATGAAACAGGAGGTGTCTTCCTTAGGGGGTAGGGTATGTGTGTGTGTGAGTGTTTGCGGTTGGTGTCAGTAGTTAGTTTCTTTTTTCGTTGTTCATGTCCTTCAGCAGCTAAGAGCTCAGGCCTTCTGATCTCAATACCACCTGCCATAAATGAACAGTCCCAATCTCATTTAGCACCATTAACGCTTTTCAAACCGTGTCCACATCATCGCCCTTCATCCCCTAAGCTTTCATATGACCCCCCCTTCACACAATCCCTCATCATGGGCCCTCTGCCAGCCCGCAACACGCGCCAAGCTGTTTCTCTATCTCCCGCTGTTTGGAATGACCAACATCACCACATCATCAATCTGAAGCCACCAGTTGGACAGCCCTCTAACCTTCTGGAGTATGCATGGGCAGTACACACACACACACACACACACACACACACACACACACACACACACACACACACACACAGGGATATCTGAAGGACCGAGCCTTTGTCCTGTGTGTGTGTGTGTGTGTGGCCTATGAGGCTATTGCATTTATTTCATTAGTGCCAATCGAGACAAATATCAGGGTTAATTGCATTGTCATTTAGATGAATATTTCACAACCGTCGTCAATTTGCTGTGTGCGTGCGTGCGTGCGTTAGCTTTAACGAAGAAAGAAATGAAAAATAAGATAACCCACCTAATTTATATTTAATATCTACTTGTTGACAAATGGCGAAATAAACGTCGCCATGACAACCCATTACAATCGCAAATTGGATTTTTTACCGTTTTTGTACACAGGTGCGTATGTGCACAATATTACAATGTATTATGCAAATTCCCTACATGCATAAACAGCATATGCATATCTGGTTGCTTATTACTGACATCCAATAAGTGTGATGTTTACTGTAGCATCTGTATATAGCAACTGTAGCTCGCATGAACACATTTGACCTCTTCCATTTCTCTCCGTGGCCCTCATTTATCAATGTTGCGTACGAACAGATATTTACGTAAACCATGCGTACAATAGTTTCTACGCAGAGTGGGATTCATCAATTTGTACTTGAGAACGTGTGTAAATATATGCATACCTCCAACCACCTTGATGTAGAATAGTTGAACTGCTAATGAAATACCATAAACCAAAAGGAGAAGAGATTGAAAGTACTAGACAAAATCAGAAACTTTAAAGAAAACATTTAAAATATGATGTGTTTAGTCTTGTAGGCCTATTTGTTTCCTAGACAATTAGCTACTAATACTTCTCAGAATACTACTTAATTAATAAACATCAAACCATTAGGCTTAATTGAATAATATAATTTATAATAGAGAACACGTCGAAAGGTTTTCTTTTCACTTTGCAGAATAATTAAATATCTTTCTCTATGGCACTAAGCCCCACCCCCTTTCCCAGAGTGCCAGTGAGTTTTCTGATTATTAATATGTTGTAAAATTATTTGCGTTTTGATGTTAGTGTCAGGGTGTCTCAAACAGTAAGTACAGTGAGTGTGGTATTGCATCATGAAAGTTCTACACTAAAAAACTATTGTATATACTGATGTGTCAATTGGGCAGTTTGCTCTCATGTTTTATTCCTACTGCATATTGCAGCTATATTTATGGTGTTGTCATATCGTTTTAACATTGGTTGTTACTCATAGTTAACCTCCAAAATGTATGTCTTGTTTGATTACACTTCAAGAGTTCAAAAGTAATTTTTCTGCATCCCAAATGTTTTTGTCTTCTTTGATATATTCATGTTTCTTAGAGTTTTAAAGGGAAGGTTTGTGACCATAAATGGTCATTTAGGGTGTTTCTTTATTTTAATTAGGCTTCACGTGCACTTGCACAGCACATTAGAAGGTGTTAGAACTTACAAGCGTGTGTAAATCAAGTATACGAACGATTGATATATCACTTTTTTTTTTGTACTGACGAACATTCAAAATTAGTCTCATACGCACGAATTTAGAAGAGTTTCTACGCATACATGAGAGCCCTTGTTTTTTTTTTCTTATTTAAACCCTCTCTTGCTCTTAACTATATAGGGCCTCATAAATCCTCACAGAAGAGATGGTGTTTTACAGAGAAGCCCCCCAAAGACCCATGTCCTTCTTTTTAACTGAGTCATTCTGGTGAGCTGAAACAAGGTCACACAGCCCACTTTCCACACAGGACACACGCGCGTGCACACACACACACACACACACAGGGATATCTGTAGAATCGGGCTTTGTCCTCAAAACAAAATGTTCAATACCCAGATGCAGTCTCACACACAT
>JAODOY010003126.1:0-11734 GCA_025399855.1 Forbesichthys papilliferus | reverse complement strand
CTTGTGAATTGGTCATTTAGATTAGCCTAAATCATTTTCAAATGGGAAACAAAACGATCAGTCATATAAATGTAAATAAGAATATTTTGCATTTTATTCGAAACAGACTGATTAAAAATGCTTTTTGTTTGATCAGTGTATGTGGTCTCTCTCAGAGCAAGGTGATCCGGATTATAAAATAATAGGATAGATTAACCACGAAACTTTAGCCCACAAATAAAAACCGACAAACCGATTTGTCAACCGACAATAAAACAAATTCAATCAAATTCCGAAACCAAATACATATATTTAAGTTTAAGTTGATTTTTTCTTCATATAGCAAGTTTTAGGTGAATAAAATGTAATTCAACAAGAATCAATTAGGCCTATATTTTAGGAGGAGGGAAAGGTAATCCGATCAAGACAATCGGTTTGACAAACAAGTCGGACTTGGGTCTGTCCACGTGTTTTCCCTGTTGATTTGCTAAATGTATTTAAACAGACGTTGTGCATTACCTATGTTACTTTATATGAAACCGTGATACGTTACTCTCTTTGGTAAAAATGTATATTGCAGATATCAACTTGTGGAGTGCTTCTCGTATTTCTGGACCATTTTACTCTAAGTTCCCCTTCCACAATGAACGAACTTTTGTTGCGGGATTCATTTTGTGAAGGCCACAGCAGAAGTTGCATATAGTAGGGATTTGATGTAAAAGAGAATTACTTTTATAAATGTGGAAATAAAAGTCTTTCATTTATTCGTGACTGAACAGTGATTTGAGGCAATAATACATTTTTTAATTAGGGTTGATGAATGTTTAAACTCCTTAAGATGTATGGTAATTGTAATCATTAAGATACATTTCTTTAACAACCTAGGCATAGTATACAGTTCCACCTAATAGCATCAGTGATCAACAATTACATGTAAATCAATTAAGATAACGGCAGATTGTTTAAGGTTACTTTGGGCCTATTTAAGTTATATTATGTCTTTTTTTATCAGTAGCATTGGACGTGTTTGACAAATATCTTGTGCTATAAGGGCACGTTTTATCGAACAAAACCAAAACAAACGTTATTGGTGTAAGGCTGTTTCATTTTACACAACGGTTATGTCTGATGCCTACCTTTAATCAGCGTTTATTGATTCGTAAAAACTTAATTTAAATGACACGAACACTTTCATCGAGAGAAAAAAAAGTCCATAATTGAAGAAGCTAATGAACAACTCTTTCTGGAAGCAGCTCAAAAATAAATACAATTCCAGCTTGTGTATATTTCCAAAAAAAGTGTTTGAATAAATTTACAACACGTCTGTCAGACGCTTCCCAAGCGTCAGCTAAATATTTGGGTACCATCGTAGATTTAATTTGTCTTGGTTAGAATCGTGGATTTAATTTGAGGAAAAAAAGAAAAAAATTAATAAGAATGTAATCGAATGAGGAATCACATGCACTAACCTTTAAAAAATACTTCCAGTGATTTAGGATACTAAATACTAATTTAGAACGGCAGGGGTTCAACTTATTTTTTTTTAATGTCTCAACCTTTTACCTATATTGGCCGATCAAATCTGTAAAAAAGTGGATTTCAATTGAACTGTGTGTGTGTGTACACGTATACGTGCATGGTGGATTTTAAAAAGTTCCATTGCTCTGGACAGCAGCCCGCACGGCACCCATTAAACAAAAGAGCTCATCCGATATTCGCCTGATCATTTAAGTGCAGTTTCGTTCCTTTTTCATAAACAATGTTGATGATAAAATATTTATGTTGTGTGAGCAATTGTTTAAGTGCTCTAAATGATCCTATTTGGAAATTGATTGTTTCCATCCTTCTTACTTGAGGGTGTTGGCTGTGCATTCGGTGCCAAACGGCTCCAACAGCTGGTGACCGGGCGAAGTTGACGTCGGGCCGGCATCAGCACTGGGACAGCTGGTCAGCGGCTCCTTGGGGCCCCCACTCCCTAAAATCTTCCTCCTAATCGGAGTCATGACTGCGGATCAGTCATGCCATAACGAACGGGGTTAAGGAGTTCAGTCTGATGGACAAGACTTGGCGTGTAGGATGTTAACGATTAGACAAAAGACTTTAATAGCTTTTAATTGAAAGTCGATATTGGGTTGATAGCCAGAAAGCCCTCCCACCTCATTTTCTTATCTTTCCCCACCCGCAACACTGCTCGCATGGCACCTGTTATGGCCTCTTCCACTGACCGCGCTGTGAAACTTCACTGCCTGTCAAACTCACGCTTTTAAGGTGCGGAAAATTGCATTAAAAATACAGTTGCGGATGCCTGCCATAATCGCAAGGGTTTGATTGGAAATAGAGAGAACGGGATAAAGCTCCCCAACATGCCAAAAGATCATTAGAATCCTATCATAAGGACCCGTGACTGATTCAAATAACGACGTCCCCTTTCAACATTTATGAAAAGGGTTATTCTGGCGAAGTGCACAGCTGATTATAAAGAAAGCCCCGTGTCTTGTTGGATGACGGGAAGGTTTTTGCATGTGAAAGGCTAGTAGTAAATCCCTCGGCTCTTACTACGGATTGTCCCCGGCTCAGGGTTAATGAAGTGCGGATAGACTCTCGTTGAGCCCCCGACAGACAAAAACACAACACGAGGAGGCTTAGAGCCGCAGGATCAGTGACTCTGATTATGTCCATTGAGTCAAAATAAAAACTAAACAAAACAACCTTTTGATTGCGTTAAGAGTCAATCAAAGCGTAATTTCCATTGTCGTGTGGTCGCTGTGAGAGCCTTTTTCTCGGTTTGCGTTTCTTTTCATTCTCGTCAGGGCAAGGAATACGTCGCCAAGATATGGCCAGCAATACACTAGCTATCAACGTTAGTTTCTCTGTCGTTGGGCAGATATGAACATTTGACTTCTTTTTTTAACAACGCCTAATATTTTTCACTTAATTATTATTAGTATTTTTTACATAAAATTTAGATTTTCGTTTTGCGTGAATGATATTTTTTTTACATGTAGCCTATAGCCTTTTATTTATCCTTGCCTAGCCTTTCAAGGGAAACAATTTCACTGTATTCCCATATGTTTATGCCCTACCCTATATGTAGGGCATTTTAGAATAATATTTGAACACGTAATAGCAATGTGTTCATAGAGCAACACACGGGCCCTGTGCAATACAACTGTGCTTTGTAAAACATAAAAAGAGAATCCAGATTTCATTCAGTGTATATTAGCGACATAAGGAAATAAGTATAACTAAATACTAAATTTAAAACATAAAAAGGAACTGGTTGAAATATATATGAACTATTCCTGTATGTGTAGTCCAAAAGCTATGCAGATAGGCCAAAAAAGCATGCTTACATTCTGACTTTCATGTGACAAAAAACGAAATTAAAAGTAAATTTGTTTTGTGTACTATTTTATTATGCCGCTAGCCGCTATGTCTGTGCGTACATGTGTGTGTGTGTGTGTGTGTGTGTTTATGTGCGAGTGTGTGCACGTGTTTGTGTATGTGTATGCGCTTGTGTGTTCTGTTGACCCTGTCAAGGAGTATTAATAAAGCCATAATGATTCTCTCCATATTAACATCACACAGCAAGCTAAGCCGCCCCCCTCATCCCATCCCATCCAATTATACCCCTTAAACAATTGATGATTATGATAATGACATCTTAAGGTATAGTTTTGAGACCTCCAAATTAGGGACAAACGAGAGCAGTTTCGGAGGCGGGAAGGGAGGTAAACATGACTCAGTTTGACAGCCGTAACAGGGAGTATAAGCCGAGAGGAGGGTGTAGGGGTGTAAGGGTGTAGGGGTGTAGGGGTGTAAGGGTGTAGGGGTGTAGGGGTGTAGGGGTGTAGGGGTGTATGTTTGTAGGGGTGTAGGGGTGTAAGGGTGTATGTTTGTAGGGGTGTAGGGGTGTAGGGGTGTAGGGGTGTATGGGTGTAGGGGTGTAAGGGTGTAGGGGTGTAAAGGTGTAGGGGTGTAGGGGTGTAGGGGTGAAGGGGTGTAGGGGTGTAGGGGTGTAAAGGTGTAGGGGTGTAAGGGTGTAGGGGTGTATGTTTGTATGGGTGTACGGGTGTACGGGTGTAGGGTGTAGGGGTGTAAAGGTATAGGGGTGTAGGGAAGTAGGGGTGTTTTGGATGTATGGGTGTAGGGGTGTAGGGGTGTAGGGGTGTACGGGTGTATGGGTCTAGGGGTGTAGGTCAGAATTGTGTCAGGGTGTAGGGGTGTAGGGCAAAAAAGGAGATGGCGGTAACAACATGGCAGCCTTTTTCTTATGGCGGTGGGTGTCCACAGTTGGAAATCCATTTCTTGCCTGGAGATAAGAAGGCATAGAGATGGAATGAAGGCTCGGCAGAGTGGTTGGGAGATAAATCCCCACTAATAATTGCCCCAATATGACGAGAGGAAGAACTACAAACTTGGGTCAGAGGCCCTGGGATTGACATCGCAATCTCAGCAAATAATGAAAGCCTTCCTCTCGGATCACAAGGCGGGTTATAACAACGCAGATGGGAAGAGAGAGTCGGGAAAGGGTAACTGAGGCAAGAATAATGCTAGAGGAGGTGGCCTCCCTTCACTACTCACTCAAATACACACACAGACACACACACACACACACACACACACACACACACACACACACACAAACACACACACACACAATGTCCAAAAACATACACCCACAACACAATGTTATTGTTGGTATATGATGCATTATAACATACAGAAAAATATTAGGTCCTTTTGATTC
Source organism: Forbesichthys papilliferus (assembly GCA_025399855.1). Lineage (NCBI taxonomy): Eukaryota > Metazoa > Chordata > Actinopteri > Percopsiformes > Amblyopsidae > Forbesichthys > Forbesichthys papilliferus. The sequence continues at coordinate 7,005 of JAODOY010003126.1, read as the reverse complement.
GTGTAAATTACGTAAAACAAACTTTCTTGAACATAAATATGTAATTTAATTCATGATGACCTCATGTGACCCGAGTGCTGCCCCAGTCAGGGTTATGTGTGTGTGTGTGTGTGGCTCGCAGCTGGGGGGGCTTGTGGAAGCCGTATCGCTGTGCGCTGACACACAGATCATCTAATCAATAAGGTCGTGGTTGTGACACTCTCCCTCTGCGGCCCCTCCAACTGCACCGCCACAAAAAAACACCACGGAAGCCAGAAACCGCCTCCGGGACTAGACACCCTTGAGCTAGAAGCCTAATTCTTACACAGATCCACCCCTGGCTTGAAGAGGAATGGGGAAGAGAAACGTGTATGGCCAGTGCAAGGAAACCGTTCAACCCACATCTTAAGATTTCTGATACGTTTAATGTTTAACTCTTTTTTACTGTATGCGTTTACTGTATTAGGCAATTCGTGCAATTCTCATTACCCGCAACCACTTTTTAAAGGTATAGAAGTAATCAAAAACATATTTATATAATAAAAAAAAAAAGATTTTAACTAGATTTTCCCTTTCAGTATCACCCGAGTTGTGGCCCCAACAGATTCAATGTGCCAGTCCACTCATTTGTCTATGCTGATAAAATAAAATACAATTTTATTTAGAAACACATTGTAATTAATGGTGATGTCACCATGGAGGATTAGAGGATTGATGTAGAGTGTAATGTTATTTACTGAAGAAATTAATGCTATTTCAATACGTATTTCCAGAGTATGTTTTCACACATTTACATTAAATCACTGTAAGCTTTATACAGGTTTAAGGATATAAAGTGAGATCCCCACAAAAAAAGTTCAGATGTATACTAAATTTACACACAGTAAAACATTTATTATTAAAAAATATGTATGTATGTATTTATTTATTTATTTATATATGTATGTGTATTTTTTTTCTTCTTTTATTTGAACAAATACTAGAAATCTATGCAGGCAGTGAATAGTCACAATCATTTCACCAATGTCGAAAGACCGCACGTGATTGGGTCTAATTTCTAAATTAGAAAGGAACAGGCAGTATCTTGGACACCCCACTGGACCCAAAGGGTCACTGACCGGGTGGGGGCCCAGGGGGTGGGGAGGCGGCCTATCACACTCATAAACATAAAGAGAGGAGAGAGAGGAATCAATAAATGATGAGGTGTGGTAGACATGTATTTTTAACGGACCCTTCCGTGTGATGTTCGCCCGCTCTCTCATGCTCCCGGTACAGGGCAGGGACAGAATACGAACATGCATCTCTGAATTAAATCGCCCGCTCTTTGTGTGAGTGTGTGTGTGAGTGAGACAGACAGACAGACAGACAGACAGATGGTGAGAGATAGAGAAAGAGAGGGAGAGAGAAATTGCAGACAGACAGACAGACAGACAGTGAGAGAGAGAGAGAGAGAGACAGAGAGAGAGAGAGAGAGAGAGAGAGAGAGAGAGAGAGAGAGAGAGCGATGGGGGTGATGGAGAGAGCTGTGTTAGAGAGCCAGGTCGTCTTTGTAGAAAGGTGTGGGATAGTTCATGTTTTTGCTATTAGGGTCAGCGGTTGTTTATTTGTTTACATGGATGTATAATAAAATTTCAGAGATGAGAAATTCTGTGTGTGTGTGCATGTGTGTGAGAGAGTGTGTGTGCGTGTGTGTGTGTGTGTGTGCGTGCGTGGGTTTGTGTAGTATGCTGTGGTGGGTTTGTAACTAATATCATGTCATACATTTAATTTTATATTAAAAAAGCACTGTATGAAATAATCAGCATTACAATTGTGTGTAATGTCCTGCAATATTTGTCAATTGTAATTGTCTCAATGTGACAAATGACATGTAAATATACTGTTGTAATGCTCATTGGGAGTGGTGTGGACCCAAACGTACGACAGGTGAGCAACAGTGGGAAATCAACATGTTTATGTAGCTTTATATAGAAGAGACTGTGAAAACATTAGGGTAAATATCAGTGTTGGGCAGTAACTAGGTACTAGTCACTAGTTACTGTAATATAATTACTTTTTCCAGTAACTAGTAGTGTAACTAATTCATTTTTCAAAACAGCAATATTATTACAATTACTAATCCAAGTAATGCAATATTACTGCATTACAATAACGTTATTTCTGGTCCTAGCAAACTTAGGGTAGGCTAATTAAACCAACCTGTCAATCATCTGGTTTGAGAGGCTGCAGTGTTTTCACTTTGGCTGATTGTTGACACTTAAGTTATTTATTGTTCCAGTAAAGAGGATTGATTTCTAAAATGAGCTGGCTACACAGGTTGTCATTTTCTTTGTGAAAGTAATATAGTAATGTAGCTAATGTAACTAATTACTTTTAATACCTAGAAATAAGTAAAATAATATCATTACTTGTTTAAGGAGTAATAAGTAAATAGTAACTTAATACAAAGGACAGGTGCAACATATGAGACATGATTAATCAAACACAAGAGGAACTAACTAATGAGACTGTACACACAGGGCAGGGAAACAGGCCTGAAACACAGGGCAGGAAAACATGCCTGAAACACAGGGCAGGGAAACAGGCCTGAAACACAGGACAGGGAAACAGGCCTGAAACACAGGGCAGGGAAACAGGCCTGAAACACAGGGCAGGGAAACATGCCTGAAACACAGGGCAGGAAAACAGACCTTAAACACAGGGCAGGGAAACAGGCCTGAAACACAGGGCAGGGAAACAGGCCGGAAACACAGGGCAGGGAAACATGCCTGAAACACAGGACAGGGAAACAGGCCTGAAATACAGGACAGGGAAACAGGCCTGAAACACAGGGCAGGAAAACAGGCCGGAAACACAGGGCAGGGAAACATGCCTGAAACACAGGACAGGGAAACAGGCCTGAAACACAGGGCAGGAAAACATGCCTGAAACACAGGGCAGGGAAACAGACCTTAAACACAGGGCAGGGAAACAGGCCTGAAACACAGGGCAGGAAAACAGGCGTGAAACACAGGGCAGGGAAACAGGCCGGAAACACAGGGCAGGGAAACAGGCCAGAAACACAGGGCAGGGAAACAGGTCTCAAACACAGGGCAGGGAAACGGGCCTGAAACACAGGGCAGGGGAACAGTCCAGAAACACAGGGCAGGGAAACAGGTCTCAAACACAGGGCAGGGAAACGGGCCTGAAACACAGGGCAGGGAAACAGGCCAGAAACACAGGGCAGTGAAACAGGCCGGAAACACAAGATAAACACTGAACACAACAATACTGGGACCATATTACATTACAACTCTTTTATGTACTTGCCCATAACTGGGTATTATTTTCGTTGATCATAGGGCTTGTAACTGACCGCTGTTTTGGTATTTCATGATTGATTCATTAATATGCATGTGTGTGTGTGTGTGTGTGGTTTCCAGACATACAGTATGTGTGTTTATGGTAAATGGTGAAAGTTAAATGGACTGCATTTATATTATATGCTTTTATCCAAAGCGCTTTCAAGTATTTTGCCTCACATTCACCCATTCACACACACATTCATACACCGATGGTGTACATGCAAGGTGCGACCAACCACCGGGAGCAGTTTATGGGGTGTCAGATGTGTATCTCTGTGTGTGTGTGTGTGTGTGTGTGTGTGTGCATAGGGACACTGGAGAATCCGTCCACGCTGTTGAGGCCAAACAGGCCGTAATTGGACAAGTGAGACGGGCAGTACAGAGGTTGGCTGTGGGAGTGCACATCTAGTGATCACTCCTTCACATGTCATGTGCCTCAGAATGTAAAGGGGTCTTTAAGGAAGGAAGGAAGGAAGGAAGGAAGGAAGGAAGGAAGGAAGGAAGGACGGAAGGAAGGAAGGAAGGAAGGAAGGTAAAAGGGTCTTCAAGGAAGGAAGGAAGGAAGGAAGGAAGGAAGGAAGGAAGGAAGGAAGGAAGGAAGGAAGGAAGGTAAAAGGGTCTTCAAGGATGGAAGTAAAGAAGGAAGTAGGACTAGGTGAGAGAAGACTACAGCGGAGTGATCCAATAGTGGCACAACAGAGCAATACGTGAGACAAGTGGAGATACTTTGCCAAAAAACCCGTTATTCTCTTACGGGCGCAGAAGCGTCTGCTCTCACTCTTCTATTGTACCGGACGGCTTTAATCGCAAAAGGAGCCAACGCCGTTTCCCCTTCTCTGCTCTGGAGTCGAATTCTCAAGTCTTCATCAGACAAAACCGACGTGGATATATTTACATGGAGCCAGGGGGAATTATGGAGGGCGTGTTGCCCGGGAGATCACAAGCCTGGTTCATAGAATGAAGATAGCACATTCAGAATACACAGATAAACACACACAAACACATCTATACACACACCTCTGCTACTGTATATACACCCGAGTGAAGGAAAAACACTCTCCGGGGTGTGAAGTTAGTCTGGAGTGGCACGCTGCTTTAAGACTGGGAAGCTTCGTGCCAGTAGGGGAGAAACCCATCTTCAAACAGTTATCAATACAATTGGCTGTGCCAGGCACAGCATTTTAACCTCTTTAGCGTGCTGGGTGTCTACTAAACTGGATGTGACGCCTTTCCCTGGAAGCTTCCTTCTGCGTTGTCGTCGTCTTCGTCGTCTCGCAGGGGCCTGATGGGTACTGAGAGTCCCAGTTTAAACGCGCGGCGCCGTACCCCATTTTGACAGTCCCCAAACTCGACTATAATAACGCCGCGAGAAAACACAACAAATTCTCCGTCTTGCTGAAAAGGAAGGTGGGGTGTTTGGGCGGGTGGGGAAGAAAAAACAAAACAGGATGCGATGTGCCACAAACATTTGCCAAACAGTAAATAGTGATTCAAGTGCTTCGCACAACAGATGTCTCAAGTTAGTCTGTTTATAGGAATCAACTTTTCTGACTGCTCTCAGAACACTTTTCTAAGAATATCAATGCGCACTTACGCACAGGAGAAGGACAAACAACGCGAGCCATACAAAGCAATTCCAACATATTTGTACACACAAGTACAAAGAGAAAAGCTCGACCTATAAAAATCCACAGCATCAAATAGTTTCCTCTACAATATGGCAGCACAGAACTTCATTTATAATTTGCTGCTCCATCTTTGCTGTCAACTTTATGATTTTTGCAATGGCTCCCAGTGTAATTACCCATAAACACATGATTTTAGCAGGCTTAAATGTTGCTTTAAAATAAAAACAAAAACAACACCAATGGTCTAATCCTGTTCCAATAAGTCAAAGCGTTAAAGAAAAAACACTTTAAGTCGGCTATGTGGTATATCCTGGGGCCCAAAGACGAAAAATCATAGAGTGAATATGAGGCAAGGAAAAGCTCCTTGTTTTGCCAAGATGAGGAGACAAGCTGAGAGAAAGGGCAGATGCAGAGCCTGCCAAGGATGTGGCGCGGGCATTAGGGATTGCAGCTGGCATGCAGACAGGCTTGGCTGGGAGCGTTCGCTTCTCCAACGCCCCTTGATCCTGCGCAGAGGCAGGTCTCTGTAGACCCGCGGGTGCCAAACCTGGAGCCCTCAGCCTCCTCACGGACACATAAGAAAAACACACAAACACACAACCCACCCCCCCCCCCCCACCCCCACCACCACACACACACGCATATCCCCCACCCCACCCAAGCATCCAGCCTCGTAAACAACTCAGAGGCGCGCACATCGGTGCGCGTGCGCCGTCGTGCGCTGTCCTTCCGCCCACCGCACACATAAGGCGTACACACACACACACACACAAACACACACACACATGCACGCACACAGCTGACAGGCCATACACAGGGTTTTCGGCGTTGCCGATGACAATGTCGACACATAGTGCAGCCTAACTCGCTTCCAGAGTGGTAATGAACTGGAGGCAGCGAGCTTCAATTTCTCCCCTTTCCAGACGCGCAACATTCTCTCTGACAATTTGTAGACTGGTCATGACTCCCGGGGCGGAATGCTGACCCCCCGGAGGAGACGCAATGAGGGAGAAGGAGGCGCGGGTGTAGGTGGGAGCTGTGTAAAGAAGCAGGAGGTAACCAGGGGCAGAGGAGACGGAGAGAGGGGGGAGTACGTGTCGCGGGGCTACAGCGCGAGAGGGCCTCGCGGGTCATGTTTTACCCACGCACCATCTGACCAGCAGAACGCCTCTTCAATTAGACACGGGAGAGGATTAGGTGAAGGAGCAGCGAGTGGAAGCTCTGAGAGATACAGTAATTGGTGTTGCTAACGGTGTATATCGCAGGGAAGACACACTGAGTCATATAGTGAGAGAGAGGGGGGGGTGGGGGGGTTACTGTAAGCTAGAACAGAAGGACACCCAGGCACACTATACCACCAGGCAGTTCCAGGCAGGAGTTACACTGTGTGTCCCTCGGTGGCGGCTTCTCCGGTCAAAAAAACAAGATATATAGAAAATACAAACAACACAGACAGTGTCAGAGATGGAGACACAGAGGCTCACACAACTCAGTACACAATTATGATCGACACTGGAAATGCTATAGCCTTTTTCTTCTTCTTCTTCTTATTCTTCTCCTCCTCCTCGCAACTGCACTGCGGGGCGAGAGACACTGTGTGGGAGTGAGAGAGGCACCGAACACAGGGAGATATCTTCCATGGGTACACAAGTGACAACTACACTAACTAATGCCTTGGCTTCCCGCACAAAAGTGATACTTTTTCCACTGAGTGTTTAAGATCGCACGCGCCCAATATCCTCACAAACTGTGAATAATGGATGTTTCTTTGTGATGAGTTTGTGACTGTTGCGCGATATGATACAGACTGCTGCTTTTTGGTTCAACTTATGAATATTATACATTTATATATATTCAACATCCAGTGAATTGCAATTGAGATGAGTATTTAAGGAGTGAATGACTACATTTCTGAATATAACATGACAGTCAATATTCAACTTATGTTTTATATAATACTTAAATTGAGGTCTTATAATCACAATTTGGGCCTGTAATAAATAATACGTACAATAATATATATATATATATATATATATATATATATATATAAA